>JASEVX010000002.1:134772876-134905376 GCA_031761405.1 Serripes groenlandicus | reverse complement strand
AAGAGAACAACACATACCCTGACGGTCTTATAAGACCACACACACACGACAGAGACAAGCGGACATCAGGCAAGACACTTTAGTGGTTAGGCGAACAGTGAACTAGTTCATCTTAGTAACCTATCCTGACCTTAGCTTGAAAAGAAGCAAATAGGCTGAGCGATAGACTTGTATATAATAGCCTTAGCAAATAGGCTGAGCAATAGGCTTTTATAGCCTGGGGACCTTTGCTGATGATCACTTTTGCACATTGTTATAATCAAGCTGATTGGTATTAATTACAACTGTTCAACCAATCATTTTGCGATCAAGTTTATAAACAGCGGACAAGGCAGTCCAAGCTTTAATTCCTAATCATTGTTTAAATGTGTTTAATTATTGCTCATCGACCCATACACGTTTCACATCTATTTATACGATTTGAACTTCTCCTTTAATTTAAGGGCGGTATTGATTATTCCTTCCTCTAAATATAGGCAAATAAAAATATAATTATGTGCTTATACACCACAATATGTAGGTCAATCGACAAGGATTTATTATGTTGTTTATATTTTTTCTGCTTCAACCGGATGATTTCGATGGAATTGTACGATGTTTAAGACACTTTCAGTCCTTTGAAAGGAATTGAATAACTCAGAAGGAGCTGCTGGTGTGTATCTTATGAAATCAGAGTAATTGAAGATTGGTGGCGTCATAATTTCCTATTTAGGTCAATCCACTAATGGGCCCCCTCCGTAATTTGCACATCTTAGAGAATAGCATTGCTGTAATGGATTTACATTTCAAGCCCGATTGGCCGCCACTACTTAATCTCATGTTCTGATAATGCAAGTAAAAGCGAATTTTATCTATAAATTCACTGGGAACGTTATATATTGCTCATTGTATTATAAAATCGCATTCCTAGTGCAGTTCTAAACCTGGACTACGTACCACATAAGCAACCACTTTGCAGCAGACGACATTAGTCTCAATTTTTAGACATTATATATTGCGTTTAGGATAATGAACAGCCAAACTATAAAATAGCATCCTGGACTACAGACATCAATGCAAACATTTAATAACAAAAACACATACAGTCTATGTGGAAAAGCAACCAGTTGTTTTTCAATGACAGTAGTTTTGAGTTATTGTGTGAGAAAGCCAGGAAGTACAAGGGTATGAGAACTGTCTAGTCTCAATATATCATGGTGATGCAAACAGTCAAAATATGAAATTGCATTCCTAGTACAGAAGCCTGGACTAGAGAAATGGCCAACGTGATGTGTCTGAAAAATTGTTGAAAAGGGTGTTTAACATAAATCAGTCAAGCATACTGTATTTTAATTCCAGACAGTCATGAGTGTTTTACATGGACAATCCCTGACTTTCTCACCCCGGGGACATGTGGTATTGAGGTGGAGGGAAAAGATGAGATTGCAGAATATACCTTCAAAGAGAAGACAGAGGTCGAAGTGGTGGACACAAATCAAATAACATTTATACAGACTGACAAACCCATGTACAAACCAGGGGAGAATGGTAATCATTGTTGATCTGTATTAACCTTTATTCACATACAACAATTCTGTCAGTAGATAACTCTGAAAATATCTAGACAAAAATATGAAAAAAATGGTAACCAGGGGCGTAGCTTTGGGAGTAAACTTGTCTTTTTCCCCACAATGTCTCTCTTATAAGTCAACCAAACCCTATGTTGTGGGTACTCAAAAGAATCGTCTCAGTGAGACGATTCCTTTTGAGTACCAACAACATATCGTGCGCTTGGCGTGAAACGGTTGTAACTAAAAACCTATTTTGAAAACCCTGGTTTAGGGGCAATTTCGACCCCTTTGTAAACAGTGCAAATTTAGGTGCCATTGCTGAGAACGAGCAATGGCACCTAAATTTCCATTGTTTACCAAGAAAAATGTTTTAATGCTTATAAAGACTTTATGACGAGGTGATTAACCTTGGTAAAAAAATACCAATTAATGAATTTAGTTACAACCGTTTCACGCCAAGCCCTCGATATGGTTTAAGTGTCAAACAAGGATTTTAGAACATGAAAATTACCCCTTAATATCTAGATCTCTGTTGATGTATAACTTATGATTGAAAAGGGTTGAAAACATTGTTGCAAAATGAGAAATTGCTCAAGATAAGTTATCTGCTGCAGAGGTGTCTGTACTTGGGAATTAAATCACGAGTTAAAGAAATATTTTATCCAATAAAATATCTTACAAAAGAGATGACTAAAGATTTCTCAATAACTCAAAAAGGTATAAGGGTCAGTCATGGAACCCTACCGACATAGAACAAAGAAATCTAAAGTTGATTTCAAATTTGGAAAACAACAAGGCAATATATATGTATATAGAAAATCTTTATAGTTTTTAAAAATAGTGGAAAATATTGTGGAAAAATGAGAAATTGTTCATTACATATATGAGCAATTTCTGTTGTTGTAACAATGTATTCTACTGCAAATGTTGGTCCTTTTTGGATTTCTCGTTTCTCAGGCATCAAACATTTGCATGGTTTATATGAGGGAAAATATTGAACTGCCAGAATACCCATTGATTTATCAGACTAGAGAAATAGTAGTAATGGTTTCCCACTTTAGCGCTCGACTGTATCCATAAAATGTTACAGTAGAGCATCCATCTCAGGTGCAGGAGGTTGCAGGTTTGATCCAGTATGGTTTGGTATGACCCAGTTGGGTCATGCCAAAGGCTTTAAAAATGGTAGCAACGACTGCTCAGGGTTGCAGGATTAGCATTACAGCTGACTGGATAAATGGACCAGTAGTACTGGTAACTTACCCAGGAAATGCAATGATAAAACTGAAAAATTGTTGAAAGCGTAAAACACAAAACAATCAATAAAATCAAGCGCTCAAGATTGAAGGGTTACCTTCATGACTTAACTAGTTGGTGTCTGGATAGACCAGTTGTACTGGTAACATACTCAGGAAACACTGCGATATTGTGATATATAATTAAAAACTTATCAGAGCCCTAGATAAAAAGAGTATTCACATCCCCAAATCCTTAAATGACCCTCAAACCCTATGTTGTGGGTACTCAAAAGGATCGTCTCAGTGAGACGATCCTTTTGAGTACCCACAACATAGGGTTTGGTTGAGTCATAAGAGAGATATCGTAGGGTTAACACCAGTTTACTCCTCAATATCTAGACCTCTGGATTTATTGAAAGCAGAATAATGTACCCTACAAATAAACACACATGTATTTATCCATCAAAGTTTGCCTCTCGTTTATTTCAGTGAAGTTCAGAGTCCTAACAGTAACTCAGGACCTATTACCACTGTCCCAGCTGGTAAATATGATACTTTTCAATTTCATGTTTCATGTTTGAGAACATAAGTTGTAGTTGTAGTTACAAATATTAACTTGTTCTCACATACAACAACAGCAGCCGACTTTGTAAACATTAACCCTTTCCCTCATACGACAATTCTGCAGCAGAGAACCTGAACATATTTTGTCAAAAAATAGAAAATCTCTATAATTGAATGGATAACCAATGACTAAAATTAGAAAACATTTTGGCAAAAGGAGAAATTGCTCGTTTTGAGATTTTTTTTCTTTTGTCACAATGTTTTCAAAAAGCCGTCTGATGCAGAGGCGTCGGAAAGCGTCTATATGAGGGAAAGGGTTGAAACTACCGGTATTGAAAAATCTATAAAAATCAAAAAGAGTTAAAAGCAAGATGAGAAATTGCACTTCTTGAGCAACTTATCCTTTTGTCACAATGTTTTCAAATATTTTTTGCTGTAGATATATCAGAAAAAGAGTTAAAAATATGTAGGCAAACTTATCTTTATCTCAATAAGTGAAAGTTACATAATAATGCTTAAATACAGCTGAAAACAATGGCAAAAAGGAGAAATTGGTCATCATGAGCAATTTCACCTGTTGCCATAATGTTTTTAAAAGTCGTCTGCTGAAAGTGGGTCAAAATGCATCCGCAAGTTGGAAAGGGTTAATTGTTAAGTTTTGAGTGTATGAGAAAATAAGTTTATTTGGATTGTCATCTTTGAAAGATATTTTACGAAACCCTTACCCACCACATGCATTAAATCTGCAGCAGACAACTTTGTAAATATCTGGGTAAAAATATGGAAAATCAAAGAATAATTTTTAATAGAGTTCAAATAATTGTAAAAATATGGAAAAATTGCTCATTATAAGCAATATCTATTCTTGCCACAGCGTTTTCAACTGGTGTAAATGTGTCAAAATGCATATACAGGTTGGAATGGGTTAAATGACATCTCCTTGAGCACATGCCAAAAGTATGTTACTCTGCCTTCTTCCTCTATGTACTTGCAACTATTTTGAGTGACACTGCTGACTCACAGGACTAGAATGATAAGTACTTATCTTAAACACAATTCAGATGATGAACAAAATTTATTGTGACCAGCGTTACTCCTCTGTCGCCGAGCCCCGGTAGCTAAGCCGGTTGCAATGTTGGCTGTCAATCCAGGGGTTTGTGAGTTTGAACCCCAGCTTGGCAAAACATTCTTTCCGACGTTTGACAAAAGGTCACCATCATCACCTTCTTCCACTACTGAGATAAATGTCTATGTGAGATGGTGACAAGTTGCAGGGGAAATACTTTTTTTCAGAAAAACAAGAAACACATTTTGGATGAATAGGGCTCCGTGATAAAACTTAATAAAATAGGGGTTTTTAAACTCCAAATGATCTATCAATTTTGAATGCAATTTGCACAACGTCTTATTAGGCAGTCATCATATTGTAATTGATTGAATGGTGTTTAACACCATTTGAAACAATTTTCAGTTATGTCACCAGAGGACTAGATAAGGGGGAGTAAACTGATCTATTCTCCACAATATCTCTCTTATTACACAACCAAACCCTATGTTGTGGGTACTCAAAAGAAATGTCCCACTGAGAGGATTCTTTTGAGTACCCACAACATAGGGTTTGAATGTCAAATAAGGATTTTGGAACATGAAACATTTGCCTTATCTAGAGCTCTGTAATACGGCGGCCAGTTCACTTTCCCATGTGTATTTTGGCTTTCTCATACCAGTACTCCACAAAAACAACAGTCTCTCTAAACAAACGGCTGCTTTTATACATCGACCCAATGGTGAAAGACTAATGACACCTGTCTTATTGACTTTTGTTATAAACATCACAAAGAAAGTTGGCAAAGCTGGGGTTTAAACCCACAACCCTTGAATTGACAGCCTGCATTTCTACTGACTGAGCAATCAGCTAGGGTCATATTGTTAACCTTTTCCCTCTTTCAGATGGCTTTTGAAAGTTATTCAGCAGACGACTATTTTTTACTATTTCAGAAAATGGAGAATTTGCCCAAAATATATGCAGGAATTGCCTTGTGTATGCTGCAATAATTATGTTCATAGATAAATTAGTTTGATTTTACCATGATATAAACAACTCTGAAGCAATATAGAAAATTTGGAAATGTCGAAACTGTCTAAATGCTTGACATTCCACATACAAGTACTGAAGTAGACCCTTCTATACCATATATACAACCGGTAGGTAATACAGTTGATCTTAAATAATAGAATGAAAGGTAACTCATGATGTTACCCTAGTATTTAGTCTGGAGTTGCCTGCCCCTATGATTAATTGCCTGCCATGGTTGATATAAAAAGCTAGTTACAGTACATGTAATGCTGGCAAAAGATGAGTAATAGTTCTTGCATCTTAATATTTAACTCTTCAGTTGACTCATCATTTATCCTTTGCTTATATTTTTAAGGTAGAAAAAGTGACGGTGCAAGATCCACATGGATTTTACATGAAAGAATGGAATGACATTTCTGTCAAGTCCGGTATGATTACAAATGTAGTATTATTCTATTTTTGAGCTGTTTTATGTAAATAACCTTTTCCCACATACAAATATCTGCAGCAGATGGCTTTGAATAGATTTTCACAAAAATATGAAAAATCTTTATAAATGAAAGTATAATTATTGAAAAGAGGTGAAAACATTGTGGCAAAAGGTGAAATTGCTCAGTTTTGTCCCAATGTTTTCAAAGTTGTCTGCTGCAGATGCCTCAGAATGCGTCTTCAATAGAAAAAGGTTGTGACTGTACAGGAATATAAATCACAATAGACAAGTCCCTAGGGAAGTGCGTAACTTCAGGTTTGCAAATTACTCGTCCATTCCTTCACGACCTTGCACCTAACCTTGTCCGGAGGATTTTTTGCATGTTTTTATGGATTTGTTTTTAATGTCATCTGCTGCAGTTTTGTTGTATGTGGGAAAGGGTTAAATGTACATATGCACATAAGATTGTGTAAGGGATGTAGATGAGGATGAATTTACCAATAAGAACATTCCCATCTTCTACTTTGAAGTGTATTAAGTCACTTTGAACTCTTCTTCTGTGCCTTTATTCATGGGAACTTAAATGAGATTTTTTGTAACCTATTTTTTTCATTTTCTTTATATTTCATATTGTACATCTTCTGTATGATCTTCATTGGAGGAAATAAAGTTTATATATATACATCTTAGTCAACACTGTATGCAGAAGCAAAATAATCCCAAAATTGAAAATCTTTTTTGACAGGTCTTGCGAGTTTAGAGTTCAAGCTGTATGAGGAACCTCTGTTAGGTGACTGGAAAATAGAGGCAATTGTGAATGGGCGGAAAAATGAACAGATGTTTACGGTGGAAAAATATGGTAAGTTATTAAATTTGGTATCAATATTTCGAATCTTTCCTTTAGATATTTACCTTTTCCTGTGTGCAGACGGCAGACGACATTTGAAACATTGTGTTACATTTGTAAAGGGAGAAATTAAACCTAATGAGCAATTCCTTCTTTTACCAAAATGTTTTCAAACCCATTTAATTCTTACAGTTTCATTTAATGAGATAATCCATATGTTTGTTTTCAAATTTGTCTGCTACACGTATTTGGCTCACCTGAGCACAAAGTGCTTATGGCAAGCTATTTGAATGACCTGATGTCTATTCATCCGGACGTCCATCATCAACATTTTCTTTAAATGACATCTCCTCCTACGCAGATGTTTGGATTTTGACTTACAATTGGTAGGAATGGTCCGTTGGTGGTCATCTTTCAAAGTTATACAAACAGATTGATTTCATGTAGAGAACTTTGGTTGCAGCAGTATTAGAAAAAGGGGAAAATGACAAAACTTTAAAAATCTTCTTGTCCAAAAGTATCGGCCCAACTTGAAAGTTATTTGACTCAAATGTCCCTTAATTAAGCTCTACCGAGAATATTAAAATTATTCAGATTGGTTGAAAAGCATCGCATCGGGAGCTGAAGTTGTTTTTGTTATATATGTAAAGATGTTTTTTTTAAATTTTCTGTTCCAAAATTACATGCCTGATTCCGTAGTAATTACACTTATGACGTTATGTTCCTTGCTTGAATCTTTCCTTTATTGTTCAAATTATTCCCATTGGCTGAAAAACATGGCCATGAGGGGCTAGGCTTGTTTTCCCAATACATGTATATATATATCATATGGTAAAAACTTTATAAATCTTCTCGAACAGAAGCATGCACTGGCCTAAATTAAAGTGATTTGAGACATTCAGGGATTGTGAGTTTGGACGCCAGTCAAATTCAAAGCGATAAGCTTCTCACTGAGAGGATTCTTTTGAGTACCCATAACATAGGGTTTGAATGTCAAATAAGGATTTTAGAACATGAAAAATTACCATTATTTAGAGCTCTGCTGTTGAAAAGGGCGTTAAAACCCAATCAAATAAATCGGTATTTCTATTTCAGTTTTACCAAAATTCCAAGTGGATCTGAAAGTGCCTATAGTAATGACAGTAGAAACCAAAACCCTAGCATTTCAAGTATGCTCAAAGTATGTACAGTTCATACAATACAGCTTGTGTACATCAAAATCAGACTTTCGTCTTTCATTCAAAAAGATATTGAAATAATACCTTTAACCCTTTCCCACATACAATAAATCTTTGAACATATTTTGACAAAAAATGGAAGATCTCTATAATTGAATGGATAACCAATAACTAAAAGTGGAAAACATTGTGGCAAAAAGAGCAATTGCTCATCATGAGCAATTTCTTCTTTTGCCACAATGTTTTTAAAAGTCATCTGATTCAGAGGCGTCAGAATGTGTCAGACAAAAATATACATTTCTATAAATGAAAGAGCAATTATTATGCCCCCTTCAAAGAAGAGGGGTATATTGCTTTGCATATGTCTGTCGGTCGGTCGGTCCGTCTGTAGACCAAAGCTTTTCCGAGTGTTAACTCAACAATGCCTGGACCTATGGTCCTCAAACTTGACTTGGGGGTTTGGCCTGACCAGTAGATGAATCGTATTTATTTTGAGGTCATTGGGTCAAAGGTCAAGGTCACAGTGACCTTGAACACAAAAACCCTTTTTAAGCTTGTCCAAGTGATAACTCAACAATGCCTGGACCTATGGTCCTCAAACTTGACTTGGAGGTTGGGCCTGACCAGTAGATGAACCCTATTTATTTTTAGGTCAAAGGTAAAGGTCACAGTGACCTTGAACACAAAAACCCTTTTTAAGCTTGTCTGAGTGATGACTGGACCTGGAAGATACATACAATCTGCAAATATCAGTCATCATCACAATGGGATTAAGAACTGTACCTACCATCCTCAAAATTTGAATGAACATTGTTCATAATCTTAAAACTGACTCATAGACATCCAATGTGAAATGACAAATCAACTGGCATTTCGGTCCATACAAATTTTACTGAATTGTCCTAATATTCCTGACAACATGGCGCTCAGGGGGGGCATAATGTTTGACAAACATCTCTTGTTTGATATAGAGTTGAAAAAACTGCGGCAAAATGAGAAATTGGTCAATGATGAGCAATTGCTTCTTTTGCAACAATTTTTTCAAAAGTTGTCTTCTACGGTGGCATCAAAAAGCATCTATACATCTGGGAAATGGGAAATTATTTTTTTGAAAGTATAATTATGTTTATCTTGGATATTTGTTAACCTTTCCTCAATTGAGGCAAACCATAAATAAAAATAATCATATCAAATGAAAAAGGCAAATGAGAAGAGATCTACGAAAACCAATCCTAATGCCTTTATGATCAGTGTAGATCCAGATCAACCTGCATATCTGTTCAGGCTGATCTGGGTCTTTACTGTTAGTCAGTTACTCGCGAAGGGTTTAAGAAACTTCTGACAAAATAGAATACATGTATTATCCATTTGATTGCGCTGGCAGTGCTTTATCAACATGGGTCGCAAAAATGCAAAGATTTCCATAGCCTTTTCCCACAGCAAAATGCATCTGTATGTGGGAAAAGGCAAATATTTATAATATTGTTACATACATAAGGCATCCTTAACATGTCTTGAAACATGAAAATTTGATACTGAAATCATATTTTTACCTGTTCCCACTTGCTGACACATCTGTAGCAGACAACTTTTGAATACATTGTGGCAATAGGAGAAATTGATCATTATGAGCAATTTGACCTTTTTCGCAATGTTTCCTAAAGTCAACTGCTGCAGATGCGTTAAAATGCGCCTGAATGAGGGAAAGGGATAGAACACTGCTTAAATATACTTTATTTGACAGGTATACATATGGTAAGCCAGTTGAGGGTGTGCTCAACGCTAGCGTCTGTCTACAGAACACGCAGGACAACTGGTTTTGTCGCAGAATTGTACGACCATGTGCTACCTACAATAGCAAGGTAACTGGCTCGCCCTGATTCACCTAGTCTTCAAGTAAAATGGGTGTTTGAGATTAGTTCATTATTGAGCCAATATGCAAAATTCGTCTTCATTGATATTTTTTGTCAAGAATATGACAATACAAAAATATTTAGAGAATGATATTAATCCTTTCCTTCATATAGACGCTTTCTGACGCCTCTGCAGCAGACGGCTTTTTGAAAACATGGTGACAAAAGAAGAAATTGCACAAAACGTGCAATTTCTCCTTTTGACACAATGTTTTCCACTTTTTGTCATAGGTTATCCATTCAATTATGGAGATTTTCTATTTTTTGACAAAATGAGTTCAAAGTCGTCTGCTGCAGAATTGCCTTATCAGGAAAGGGTTAATCCTTTCTTGCTTGCAGATGCAATTCTCTCCATTCTCCATGGCACTCAGGACTGTGGGGTTGGCTGTGTCGCTTGTGTCAGGATAAATGGACAAGTAATCCTTGGAAATATATTATATAACTGAATATTGTTGAAAGCGGTGTAAAACCCCAAGCAAAAAAACTCGCAATGCAAAGTGACATTCATAACTTAATTGTTACATAGATATGTGGTTGCATAGTGACATAACTTTTTTCTGTTTTGTAGATACATGGTTGTCACAAGTTCAACATTGAAACAAAAACGCTAAAAATCACAGATAGACAATATTCACTGTTATGTGAACCAAAACTGGTCCTAGATGTTAATGTTACAGAAAATAATACAGGTACTGTTTATATGTTATGTGACCCTCTGCCAAGGTTTGAAAACTATTGAAGTTGTATTAAATCAGATGAGCGATATAGGGCCATCATCGCCCTCTCGTATATGTTATGTGAACCAAATCTGGTCCTTGATGTTAATGTTACAGAACTAAATACAGGTACTGTTCATATGTTATGTGAACCAAAACTGATCCTAGATGTTGATGTTACAGAACTAAATACAGGTTCTGTTTATATGTTATGTGAACCAAAACTGGTCCTAGATGTAATTGTTACAGAACTAAATACAGGTACTGTTTATATGGTATGTGAACCAAAACTGGTCTTATATGTTAACGTTACAGAGAATAATACAGGTATTGTTAAATGTTAATGTTACAGAACTAAATACAGGTACTGTTTATATGTTATGTGAACCAAAACTAATCCTAGATATTAATGTAACAGAACTAAATACAGGTACTGTTTATATGTTGTGTGAACCAAAACTGATCTTAAATGTTAATGCTACAGAACTAAATACAGGTACTGTTTATATGTTGTGTGAACCAAAACTGATCCTAAATGTTAATGCTACAGAACTAAATACAGTGTCACAATAGGATGGAGCGTGTTTTCTTTCTTATGGGAATTATATTGATGATACCCAGTTGAGCTTTCCTGAGCCATTGTGTCCTTCTTGATGCATCCTTTATTGAAGCAATTGCTGAGCACCAGTAGCTCAATCGATAACGTTATCATCTGTCGATCCAGGGGGTTGTGAGATCAAACCCAGGCTTGGCCAACAGTCATTAGTCTTCCACTAATAGGCAAACAGTATATGTGGAAAAGCAGCCATTTGCTTGAAATTACCGGTTTTTTCGGAGTACTGGTGTGTGAAAGCCAGGAAACAAATATGATGTGACTAAATGATTGTTGAAAACACATTTAGCCTCAATCGATCAATCGAACCTTTTTGGTCCCTATGTAATAACTGTTGGCACTTTGATTTCATTCAGGGATTACGGTCCATAAACAGGCTAGCATTCCTAGGCTGTCACGTCCTTGTTGATGCATCCCTTACTAAAACTGACCACTTTGAAATAGCTGTTCTTACTCGGATTTCATTCAGGGATTACATTAAATAAGCAAGCTATCATTCCTGAGCCTTAATGGCTTTGTTGATGCATCCCTTATTACAACTGACCACTATATCATACTTATTGGCACTTTGATTTCATTCAGGGATTATAGTCCATAAGCATGCTCAGGGTTTTCAAAATTAACCGATTGCCGATCAAAATCATCTGTTAAAATCACATTTTGATCTGTTAGTTTTGCTCCCCTGGGCCCCCTTCAAGGGATTTGCCCTTGATCTGACCCCAAGCCTGATCGGTTGCTTTTCTCATTTGATCTGTTATAACAAAACATTTTAACAACCCTGCATGCTGGCATTCCTTGGCCATCATGTCCTTGTTGATGCATCCCTTATTGGAACTGTGGCCCCTATGTCATAATTATTGGTATTTTGATTGCCTTCAGGGATCGCGATCCATAAACAGGCTAGCATTCCTGAGCCATCATGTCCTTGTTGATGCATCCCTTATTGAAACTGACCACTAATTAATAACCATAGGTACATGTACTTTGATTGCATTCGGGAATTGTGATCCATAAACAGGCTAAACATTACTGAGCCATCATGTCCTTGTTGATGCATGTCTTATTTAAACTGACCACTATGTAATAACTGTTGGTTCTTTGATTTCATTCAGGAATTATGGTCAATAAACAGGTTAGCATTCCTGAGCCATCATGTCCTTGTTGATGCATCCCTTATTGAAACTGACCATTATTTAATAATTATTGGTACTTTGATTGCATTCAGGGATTGCGATCCATAAACAGGCTAGCATTTCTGAGCCATCATGTCCTTGTTGATGTATCCCTAATTTAAAACTGGCACCTTTGTCATATTTAATGGTACTTTGATTGCATTCAGGGATTGCGAACCTTATATTCAGGCTAGCATTCCTTTACCATCATGTCCTTGTTGATGCATCCCTTATTGTAACTGACCACTATGTAATAACATGTTGGTACTTTGTTTACTTTAAGGTATTTCCATCCATGAGACACAGTCTGGACCTGGTGTAATGGAAGAAAGATTAAAACTGAAGTTTGTTTCGCAGAAATACTTTAAACCATTCTTCCCATATCGTGGTGAGGTATATAACTTTTGACTGTTTACCTGATGTGATATTGTAACCCTTACCCACATGCAACAAATCTGCAGCAGACCACTTTGAAAACAATTACTCCTTTTGCCATAATGTTATCAAAAATTGTCTGCTTGACCTAGAGTAATTGAAGAAAAGAATATAACTGAAGCATGTTACACAGAAGTAATTCAAACCATATCCATATCTTTTCTATTATAGATCAATATGTGTTTTATTTTAGATTCATATCATTTCTATTACATATCTATATCTGTTCTATTATTGATCCATATCTGTTCTATTACAGATCAATTTTTGTTACAATATAGATTCATATCTGTTCTAATATATATCTATTTTTTTGATTATTGATCCATATCTGTTTGTTGTAGATTCATATCTGTTCTATTACAGATACATTTCTGTTCTATTGAAGATCCATATATGCTTGTTATAGATTCATTTCTGTTCTACTACATATCTATTTCTGTTCTATTATTGTTCCAAATCTGTGTGTTGTAGATCCATATCTGTTCTATTACAGATCTTTATCTGTTCTATTATAGATCCATATCAACAACCCTGATGGCACACCAGCAGCTAGGGAAGAGATCAAATTAACAATAGCCAGACTGGGTATAGAGCAAACCTTGGTATCGGATAGGGAAGGTATCATTGCCTTCACTATACAGAACCTTACACACAGTGTGGACTACTTCGTAATAAATGTAGGTATAGTTTAGCCTTGCTCCAGGAAAATCAACCCTAACCCTTTCCCACAAACAACACTTCTGCAGCAGACAACTTTTGAAAACATCTGGAAAATCTCTTGATATATAAGTTTAGTTTTAGAAAAATGCTTAACACTCTCCCACTTATAGATGCTTTCTAATGCCTCTGCAGCAGACGGCTTTTGAAAACAATGCAACAAAAGAAGAAATTGCTCAACTTTTTTTCAGTAAAAATACCTTTATTTTTAGAAATGTTCTGTAGCTTGAGTAGATGTCTTTAAAGCTGTCTGCTTCAGATTTGTTGTATGTGGGAAAGGGTTAAATATTAGTGACTAAAAAAGAAAGTGCTCAAAGCAAGCAGTATGTCCCATTTCCATGATGCATTGCGTCAATTAGACTAAAATGGCCATGAGGTAACAGGTTGATGAAGCTCTTTCACTCAATAGAGGTGCTTTTAGCCCTTTCCCACCATTAGACGGTTTCTGAAGCATCTGCATAAGACGACTATTGAAATATTGTGGAAAGTCTTTTCAATATTTAAACTTTCCTTTGTAAAGAGTTTCCATATGT
Source organism: Serripes groenlandicus (assembly GCA_031761405.1). Taxonomy (NCBI): domain Eukaryota; kingdom Metazoa; phylum Mollusca; class Bivalvia; order Cardiida; family Cardiidae; genus Serripes; species Serripes groenlandicus. Next base: position 134,891,393 of record JASEVX010000002.1, on the reverse strand, counting down.
TTGTATAGAGGTTTTTCAAAGTGATTTGCTGAAGATTTGTTGTAGCTCTTTAGAAGACCCCTTTTGAAATTATTGTGAGAAAAGAAGACATTGATGAATTTGATACTTATTATCCATACAGCTACATTAATTTATCCTTCAAGCATTTATCACATGACAATGTTCGTATCTGATCTAATATACCCATTACATATTTCTTTATATGTCACATGTATAATATAACATGACCGAATCACTATTTTTGTATTCATCCGCAAATGTTTACAAAATGGCTGAGAACGTGTACCCGGTATACACAAACGTCATGATAGATGGACGAGGTAAAGGGACCATTATCAGTCATAAAATTATTTTTATGTGTGATTAGTTAACAGTTTATTAGGTATTACAAGTTTGGACTATTTCCTGACAGTGAAAAGCCGATTTTTTTTTTGTATTTCATCATGTGATAAAAAGAATCTGACATTCTTTGTCATTTCAATAAGTTTTATTAACCTATCCAAGAAATTTGTTATTAAGCTCGCCAGAGGCTTGCTTAATAACAAATTTCTTGAACTCGTTTAATAAAACTTGAAATGACAAAGAATGTCAGATCCTATATAACAGGTAATGGGTTGAATTTAATTTCCACTGTCGTTTATTCAGGCAAAATCTACAGATGTGGAAACCATCAATAGGAAAAAGTATACGCTGTATGCTGCTTCCACCAAAAAACATGTGAAACAGTGGTATTCGCCCAGCTCCAGTTACATTCAAGTTACAACACCCGATGAAGGTCACCTGAACTGTGGGGACAGGCTGACGATCGAAGCTGTATACTCTTCTCTTCCGGACACGGTCATCAAGAAAGGATATATGCAGGTAGGTATGGGATTGAAAATGACAAAGAGGCATTAACCCCTTCCCACATACAATACGTTATACAATGTTTAAACATTTGCGAACACTACAAAAAGAAAACTACAAAAAGAAAACTACAAAATAATATAATATGCAATGTACAACAAATATGCAACAGACAGTTCTTAAATCGTCTATCCAAATACATTAAGAATCTCACTAAAATTGAAAACATTTTGGCTTTAACTGTTTCCGACATACAGCAAATCTGCAGCAGACGTCTTGGAAAACCTTTTGTCGAAAATATAGGAAATCCCTACAAATGAAATATAAATTATTGAATAAATGGTGAAAACATTGTGACAGAAGGAGAAATTGCTCTTTTGTCAGAATGTTTTCAAAATTTGTCCCACTGCTGATGAGTCAAATATTGGGAAAGGGATAAAAATACGTTTACGTACACTAGATGGGGCTACCCATCTATCTTTTGTCAGATTATGCGACTTTACATGTATATATAGCATATTGGCCAATCTCATTCATTAAACCTTTCCCACATTTACCCACTTTCGGACACCTACAGCAAACGAATTTTGAATACATTGTGACTTTAAAGAGAAATTGCTCATAATGAGTAATTTCTCCTTTTGCCACAATGTTTTCAACTCTAGGCTATGGTTAAACGTTTATTTATAGAGATTTTATACAGTTTTGCAGAAATGTTTTGAAAGTCGTCTGCTGCAGTTTTGCTGTATGCGGGAAAGGGTTAAAACCAGTCCTAAAATTCACTACAGTAGAAAACACTCATACAGATCTGATGACTGTCTGTTAGATGTTTTGTGAGGTTTAACCCTTACCGTCATACAACAATTCTTCAGCAGACGACTTTAAACATATTTTGTCAAAAATTAGAAAATCTCTATAATTGAATTGATAACCTATGACTAAAAGTGGAAAGCATTGTGGCAAAAGGAGATGTGAAAGGATGTAAGAATTAATGTAAAAATGTTTTGCAGGTTATATCCAAAGGGAATACCATTCAAACCAAGGACATTACAGATCTTGTCCAAAACAGTTCACCACATACACCCCAGGTTGAAGGTACCGTTTTTACACCCAGTATAAGTGCTACCTCCTCCACTGGAAACAGCAAGGGGACAATGTCAGAGACTGTACAACAGGGTGCAGAGTCAGCCCCAGCCGGACCTCCCGGATATCAGAAGATGGCACCAGCTTCCCCTCCAGGAGCCCCAGTTTCTGGCAGGGTACCAATAGGACTTGATGTTCCAGCACCCAAATCATTTGAAAGGGGTATTAATTTGTTTTTTGGATTTACTCTCTGTTTATGAAGTTAAATTTTGAATTTAAAGAAATCTAGTGATGGTACAGTTAAAGAAACTCTTCCTAAGTATAACAAATCTGCAGCAAACGACTATGAAAATGTCAATACAAAAATATGGAAAATCTCATTAAATTAATCTTATTATTGAAAAGTGTTGAAACTATTGAGGTTAAAAGAAAAATGTCTCACAATTAGTTATTATGCCCCCTTCGAAAAGAGGGGTATATTGCTTTGCACATGTCGGTCGGGCTGTATGTTGGTATGTAGGTCCGTCAGTAGATCAAAGCTTGTCCAAGTGATAACTATTGAATGCGAAAAGCTTGTCTGTGTGATAACTCAAAATTGCCTGCACCCATGGCCCTCAAACTTGACATGGAGGCTGGGGTTGACCAGTAGAAGACACTTATTGATTTTGATGTTATCAGCTCAAAGGTCAAGGTCACTGATCTTGAAGGTCAGTGACCTTGAACGCAAAATCTTGTCTGAGTGATAACTCGACATTGCCTGCACGCATGGCCCTCAAACTTGACATGGAGGCTTGGGGTAACCAGTAGATGAACCCTATTGATTTTGAGGTCATGGGTCAAAGGTCAAGGTTATAGTGACCTTGAACGTGTAGAGCTTGTCTGAGTGATTACTCAACATTGCCTGCACCCATGGCCCTCAAACTTAACATGGAGGCTAAATGTGACCAGAAGTTTTTTATTAACTCAGCAGGCTCATTATAAGCCGCCAGTAGACGGCTTCCTGAAGGAATGCTTTGAAATTTAGCACAAGAAGATTTTTAGACCTGCCAGTGTGACCACATATCGGGATTTCTCTTTGTCCTTACTAAGTATATTAATTTAAGGTAAATGACTTTTAAAACATCTGTTTTACACTCTATATACATGTGTGAGTTTTACAAATTAAAAAAAAAGACAAAGGCCAATATAATAATTTAATGTATGTACATTTTTAGTTAAGCGAAATTCATACTGTATCTAGTCTAAACAGTATGATAGAGAACGATTCTACGAAATTGGTTACCTGCCTCATACTCTTTATTATTTCAATAGTTCTCAAACCGGGAACCAAAAAAAGTCACACTAAATGTAGTCTAGTTCCTTTTATCCTATATATTATGCAGTAATAAGAGGGAGGAACTCCAGAAGACGCTATATCGGAGTTGTTGTATGTGGGTAACGGTTAATCATTCACAGGTGCTTATTTTACATTTTCCAGACCAAGAATCCAATGACAAAGAGACAGATATCCATATCCCAGAGCTGCGATCATTTACAATGGACCTTCCAGTTAACCATGAAATGTCTCCCCTCATGAGAGTTCTCCTGTATCTCATCATGGATGATGGTGAAATGGTGGCCGATACTATAGATGTCGTCGTCAAACACTGTGACCGCAATAAGGTGAACATGGACTTCTCTCAGAAAACGGCGAGGCCAGGTGACAAAGTCTCCATGACCCTGTCTTCCGCTCCTAATTCCATCTGCTCTACGACAATGGTGGACAAGAGTGTGTTTCTACATGGTGGCTCCAATCTCCTGAAGCATTCGGACGTGACGAATAAACTGAAAGAATTAGACCTGACCTCGGACTTTATCAATGATTGGAGATATTGCTCTGATGTGTCAGATATGCCTCCAATACTTTTTGCACATGGTAAGATTTAATCTTGTTCCCTAAATGCAGATGGACCTGCATCAAACGTCATTCATATACCAAACTATGGTATTTCCGACTCCCTCATATTTAAAAAAACGTCTGAAGATAAGTGCAAAGAACTAGAATTTTTGTTTAACCCTTTCCCACATACAGAAGCTTTCTGACGCTTCTGCAGCAGACGTCTTTTGAAAACATTCTGACAAAAGGAGAAATTGCACAAAACAAGCAATTACTCCTTTTGCCACAATGTTTTCAACTCTTTTCAGTAATTATACCTACATTTTAAGAGCTTTTCCGTGTGTTTGCCTATATACTTTCAAAGTCGTCTGCTGCAAATTTGTTGTATATATGCATTTCCCTGATATACAAGACCACTTGTCATGTCTTTGCAGCTTTTGAAAAAAATTGTTGGAATAGTAGAAATAACTTAAACTGAGCAATGTCATCTTTTTCAAGAATGTTTTCAATTCTGCAACAAAGCCAATGGCTTTATCAAGAACCCAATTCAGTGAAAAATGTGTTGGATGAGATTTTCTTTTTGGCTATTTAAGCTATGTTTTAAGATATTTTTTTTTTTAACTATTTGAGCTATGCTTCACATGAGATTTTCTTGACTATTTTAGCTCCGCCATCCAGGGCTGGACACCCAGGGACCTCATCCTCTTTTTCTCCAAATAATCCACCTACCCTGTTCAGGAGAAAGAGGTCCATTCAGCAGTTTCACAGTAACATGTATGATTCTTTATTGGCCTTCAAGGTAGGTTTTTTAACCATTTCAGACATACAACAAATCTGTAGCAGATGAAGTTGAAAATATTTAGTCAAAAATGTGAAAAGTCTCTAGTAGTGAAAGTAAAATGATTGAATTATATTTGAAAACATTATGACAAAAGGAGAAATTGCTTATTATGAGTTATTTTTCCTTTTGCCACAATGTTTTCAAAAGTCGACTGCGAAGCATCAGAAAGTGTCTGTATCATGGGAATGGGTTAACCCTTACATCCATTGCTCGGCCAAAATTCTTTCTGGAGTTAAAGTCAATGCAAAATGCGTCATTCTTCTTCACCAATAATGAAACACAATGAGGTTAGAGATATACATGTGAGGCATTAGCTCCATTGAGCAGTATAACTATATACGGGATAGTGGATAATTACATGTATATGATGCCAGCCCTATAGTATATAATGTATGTTTTTGAGGAAGCACGCAGAGAGTCTGAGAGAGATGGAGAGGGAGGAGAGAGAGTCGTGGGACTCAAGGGTTAATCTTACTAACATGAGGGAAAAGTAGCCACTTGTTTGGAAAGACTGTTGTGAGAAAGTCAGGAAATACATTGGTGGGTTGACTCGCTGCTATGGTATGGCTGAAAAATTATTGAAAATCATATTCAACCGCAACCAGTCAATCAATCAATCAATCAATCAATTAACCAGTCAATCAATCAATCAATCAACCTTTTCCACATGCAACTGCATTTTGATACATCTGCAGCAGATATCTTTTTAAATCATTGAGGCGAATGGTGAAATTTTTCATTATAAGTCATTTCTCATCATGCCACAATGTTTACAACTTTTATACTTTCATTTACTGAGATTATCCCGAATTTTGCCTAAAAGTTTTCAAAGCCATCTTCTGTGGATTTGCTGTATTGTGTGAACAAGTTTTAACATAGTATACAAAGACATTTTTGAGTCACCCTGCGATTACTTTTTTTTTTGTCCGGCGTCTGTCTGTCACACTTTTTGTCACACTTTCAAAGAGAAGGTGCAGGTGACACACCGTGCTCCGTGGAGTACTCCATTCTAGTTTATTTAACCCTGTCCCACATACAACAAATCTGAAGTAGACGACTTTGAATGTTCTAAGCAAAAATCAGGAAAACATCAGTAAATAAAAGTATAATTATTGAATAGGGATGAAAACATTGTGGCAAAAGAGATATTGCTCATTGTGAGCAATTTCTCTTTTGCCACAATATTTCTTAAAAGTTACGTCTGCTGCAGGGGCATCAGAGCGCATTTATAGATTAGAATGGGTTAGAATCCAAATTCTGTGACATATATGATTTAGAAGAAGAGCAGCTTACAGATAAATGCATTGTAATCCTGGTTCACTGAGTTTATTTGTATCTATCTGTATGTTAACCCTTTACCACATACAGACGCTTTCTGACGCCTCTGCAGCAGACGACTTGAAAACACTGCAACAAAAGTAGAAATTGCTCAAAACAAGCAATTTCTCCTTTTGCCACACTGTTTTCGACTTTTAGTCATAGGTTATCCATTCAATTATAGAGATTTTCCATTTTTTTTCAAAATATGTTCAAAGTTATCTGCTGCAGAATTGTCGTATGAGGGAAAGGGTTAATAGCAAAATGCCATTAGACATAATTAATGAAATCAATGAAATAAATTTATCTTATTTAGGAATATGATTGTTAATTTTGTCTATTTATTTTTATATCCCTGTTTAAGGTCAAGGTTGAATTTAGTTTCTCTTGCACTAAAACTTCATTGTTCATCGTTTAGATCACATTCCTTTCCGTCAAGCCGTAAAACATTTTCTTTTCTAGGTTGCTGGAATCGTAGCACTTACTGACCTTGACCTTCAAACACGACCTTGTATCCATAATAATGATGATGATGTCCTTGGTCCCCCATATACATCTGGTGATCCCAGGGGACCTGTTCCTGGTATGGAAGGCAGTATGGAGGAAACAGAAACTGCTGAAGGTACTGACATCTTGTTAATTCTAAACTAAGAGTTAGTTGTTAATCTGTCTTTGCAAAACCTGGTAGATTTAGATTAGCCTACATGATTTTAAAACATCAATTAAAATTCTCCTTTTACCGGTACATTGTTTTATGATTTAAGATTAACCCTTTCCCAAATACAACAAGTCTGCAGCAGAAGACTTTGAAAATATTTTCTCAAAACATAGATAATCTCTATATAATTGAATGGATGACCTATGACTAAAAGTGGAAAACATTGTGGCAAAAGGAGATATTGCTCGTTTTGAGCATTTTCTTAGTTCTGTCACTATGTTTTCAAAAAGCCGTCTGCTGCAGAGGCATCAGAAAGCGTCTATATGAGGGAAACGGTTAAGTTATTACTTGACCACATCCTACAACTCCTTTGTATAATAATATTTAAAATATTTTATATCATATTAACCCTTTCCCACATACAGTAAACTTGCAGCAGATCGACTTCTTTCAAAAATATCTAGCCAAAATTATGAAAAAAAGTTTGATTAATGAAAAAGGTTAACAATATTATGGCTAAGGGAGAAATTGCTCATAATGAGAAATGTTTCCTTTTGTGTAGATGTTTTCAAAAGATGTCTGCTGCAGAGGTGTTAAAATGAGTCTACATTTGGGATCCTTAACTACCTGCAGACGCATTTTGACGCAACAGCAGACGACTTTTGAAAACATTGTGGCCAAAGGTCAAATCGCTCATGATGATGATGTTTTAAACTTTATTTATCAATTAAGCTATCTTTTATGGGTTTTTTCAGGTTTTTGTCACTATGTTTTCAAAGTCGTCTGCTGCAGATTTGTTGTATTTGTGAAATGGTTAATTAAGAGTGCTCAATTTATCATAGCATGTGGGAATATGTATATTTGCATGAAGGTGAATAATGTCAAGTAATATCATTATATATTTATGAATATTCTCCTAACCTGATGCATATATGGCATACTTGAGTACTCTTTCTAGTAAACTGTAAAATAAAGCAAAAAAAGATAAAGAATGATGGCCACGCTACGCCCCTGCTGTCTTAAGCATGAAGTTAAAAAATAACTTGCTTTTATTGTGTCACCTGTTTAGCATGGTAGGCACTTGGGGATTACTCTTTTTTTTGTCCGGCAGCTGTCTGTCTGTCGTCACACTTTTTCGTCACGTTTTCAAATAACTTTTTTTCTACTCAATGGATTACATTGAAACTTCTGACAAATGTTTATATCAATGTGTGTGATTGGTTCACGAAAGGGGGATAATCCAAATATTTTTATATCAGAGTCATTGCCCCTTTTCTCTCAAAAATTAAAATTTTCTGACAAGGCCCCGGCAGGTGACACACGTGCTCCGGAGAGCACTCCATTCTAGTAATTTATATTATATGCATAACATTTTCTTTTTTTTTATTGATAGAACCTAAGCATACAGGACCCTTGAAGTCAAATTTACGGAGATCATTCCCTGAGACCTGGCTTTGGGACTTATATGAAATACCGTAAGTACATGTACTTGTTTCTGTATACTAGTAGTTGAAACTAAAAATTTAACCCTTTCTATGATACATTTCACATTTGATGCCCTTAGAGCTGAACAGCTTGAGCAAGTTCACTTTTTCCAACTATATTTCAACTCTGTATCAGTATCATACTTACATTTGCTCTGATGTTATGATATTTTACTTTACCCTTTCCCTCAAATGACAATTCTGCAGCAGATGTCTTTGAACATATTTTGTCAAAAAATAGAATATCTCTATAATTGAATGGATAACCTATCACTAAAAGTGGAAAACATTGTGGCAAAAGGTGAGATTGCACGTTTTGAGCAATTTATTCTTTTGTCACTATGTTTTCAAAAAGCCGTCTGCTGCAGAGGCGTCAGAAAGCATCTATATGAGAGAAAGAGTTAAGAGGTTTTCGAAGCAGACAAGCTTTAAAATTCACACTTTCTTTTTGAAAACATTGTTGCAAAAGTAGAGTTAAAGAGCAATTTAATCTTTTGTCACAATGTTTTCAACTCTACTCAGAGCTCTAGATAAGAAGCGTTTTACATGTTCTAAAATCCTTATTTGATCCTCGAACCCTATGTTGTGGGTACTCAAAAGAATTGTCTCGGTGAGACGATTCTTTTGAGTACCCACAACATAAGGTTCACGTTAATAATAAGAGAGAAATTGTGGGAAAAAGAGCTGAATACCCCTCCTTATCTTGACCTCTGCTACTCAATTATTGAGCAGCTCTCTGTGAAAACCAAACATTAAGCATTTGTGGCAATATTTTAAAAAGTCGTCTGCATACCCTTACCCACTTGTAGACGCATTTTAACACATCTTCATCAGACGACTTTTGAAAACATTGTGACAAAAGAAGAAATTGCTCAAAACGAGCAATTTCTCCTTTTGCCACAACGTTTTTAATCTATTTAAAAGTAAACCTCCGATATATTGAGATTGTCCAGGTATTTGTCAATAAGTTTTGAAAGTCATCTGCTGCAGAATTCTTGTATGTGGGAAAGGGTTAACACTCTTGTTTCGAAATTGTACCAGAGACGGCTATTTATTTATTCCATATCAGGTCTAGCGGTACCCTGCAGATCAACCAGACTATGGGGGACACAGTCACAGAGTGGGTGGGGAACACTTACTGCTCTCATCCTGACGTCGGTCTCGGGGTCTCTGAAGTCGCCAGAATCACGGGATTTCAGTCGTTTTTCATGTCTGTCAAGTTACCATATGCCGTCATTCGAGGAGAAACAGTGAATGTGGATGTTCTCGTGTTTAACTATTTACCTCATTGTATACAGGTTAGTTTTTAACCCTATCCCACATAAAACATATCTGCAGTATTAAACACATCTAGTTGAGAATGTCGAAAAGCTCTCAATGAAAGAGTAATTATTGAATAGAGATGGAGAAATTGCTCATGATGAAAAAAAAAAATCTTTTGAAACAAGGTTTTCAATAGTCATCTGCTGCAGATGTGTCACACATATACAGATGTGTCACATATGCAGATGTGTCACACAAACAGATGCATCACACATACAGATGTGTCACATATAGACGCATTTTGGTGCATCCACTGCAGATGACTTTCGAAAACAGTTTTGCAAAAGGAGGAATTGCTAGATAGTTTCTTCTTTTGCCACACTGTTTTCAACTCTTATTAACAATTCTACATTTGTATGTGGTTTTTTTCCTATTCTAAATTCAGTGTTTTCAAAGTTGTCTGCTGCTGATTTGGAGTTTGTGGAAATAGAGTTTATAAAACTGTTTAAACATGAGTCTTCTTAAACATGGGATCAGTGTGCTAAAATACAGCATGGTTTGTCCTGCTGGTGATTGATTGAGGTTTTATGCTGTTTTCAACATTTGTTCAGTCATATCACGGTGGCCAGTTAACCTACCCAGTTGTTTCCTGAATCTCTCACACAATTACTCCACAAGTACAACAGTCTTTCTAGAAAACTGGCTTCTTTTTCCCATAGACTGTTAGCCCATTGGTGGAAGACGTATGACGCTTGTCCCATTGCCTTTTGTCAATTGTCAGAAAGAATGTTGTCAAAAAGTATCTGCATGTGGCAAGGGGGTTAACCCTTTCCTACCTCCAGACGCATTTTGACGCAATAGCAGCAGACAACTTTTGAAAACATTGTGGCCAAAGGTGAAATTGCACATGATGAGCAATTTCTCCTTTGGCCACGATGTTTTCATTTTTATTTAACAATTAAGCTATCTTTAATGGAGATTTTTCAGGTTTTTGTCACTGTGAATTCAAAGTCGTCTGCTGCAGATCTTTTCTATGTGGAAAATAGGAAAAATTGGGTCCGTTTTGAAGATATTCTCATCTTCTGTGATGTTTCAAATGACCTGCAGCAGAGGCTTCAAAAGTTGTCTTGTTTCTAAAGGAAATGAATAGATAAAACTTTACGAAATGTTGTCAACATGTAGCCATATAATACTGTACCTTTGTGCCAATAATGTTTTAGATACAAGTGAACCTCGTGAAGAGTGCAAGATTTATTCAGGAAAAAGACGAGGTTGATTCCACTTTCTGTCTGTGCTCACAAGAGTCCAAGTCCCACAGATTTAGAATCAGACCACAGGTGCTTGGAACTATCAGTTTGACTTTCTCAGTAAGTACATTTCTTATATACCTACACATTTTCAGACGCAAATATATGCAAAATGCCATGAGCAAAAACAACATGACAGATTAACCCTTTCCTTCATACGACTTGGAACATATTTTGTCATGACAAAAACAAGAAATCATTGTGGCAAAAGGAGAAATTGCTCGTTTTGAGCAATTCTTTTGCCACTATGTTTTCAAAAAGCCGTCTGCTGCAGAGGCGTCAGAAAGCGTCTATATCAGGGAAAGGGTTAAAATTCTACATTTGACTAGGACAAATATGGTGCCAATTATGGTAATGTGATGTCATTGAAATATGATCTTAAGTCATTCAAAATGCTGTATTGTGGTTTTATTCATGTGCCATTCATAAATTTTATTTCATGTGTTAATTTATTAATGAAAAATTATGTTTGTAAAATTATGTCTATTTTATGTCTTAAACCTATTTATAGGTTTATAACAAAAAGAATAAAATTATGTTATAGTAGTGATACAGGGTATTGTATTGTCTACTCAAAGCATGGGGAAAATTAACATCTCTCGACTTTCGGTCTCACAAGATATTAATTGTTCCATGTGCCTCATAGTGAATTACAGAGTGACATATTGCTACTGCAATAAAATATTCCCTATGTTTTGTTATATGTAAAATAGCGGTGACCAATTTGCATCTGAGAAAAGGGGAGACCCAGCAGAGCCTATGAAGATGAAATAGATAAAGCTTATTTATGATTCTACATACAGAGGACTAGATAAGGGGAGTAAACTTATCGTTTTCCGACAATATCTCTCTCATAACTCAACCAAACCCTATGTTGTGGCTACTCAAAAGAATCGTCTCACCGAGACAATTCTTTTGAGTACCAACAATATTGGGTTTAAGTGCCAAATAAGGATTTTAGAACATGTAAACGCCCCTTATCTACAGCTCTGCTAAGTAAGATAGCTGTATAGATGAGAATAGATTTTTAACTATTTTCTTTTTTCCCCTATTCTAAACCTATTACAATTCATATGTTTCTAATTTCATTTCAGGGTTTCCTGCGAGAACACAGAATGCACTGTAAGTCAAACAGAGCACCTATAGGATATGCGCGACAACAAGTGACAGATATAGTTGTCAAAAAATTACTTGTGCAGGTAAATTTTTAATACCCCGTTCCCAAATCGTACAACAAATCTTCAGCAGGTGATTTAGAAAACATCTAGGGATAAAAGTGGAATATCTCTATAAATGATTATATAACCCTTTCCCTCATATAGGTGCTTTCTGACGCCTCTGCAGCAGACGGCTTTTTGAAAACATGGCGACAAAAAAAAGACATTGCTCAAAACGAGTAATTTCTCCTTTAGTCACCATGTTTTCAACTCTATTCAATTATTGTACTTCAATTTAAAGTGAGTTTCCAATTTTTTTCTGATATGTTTTTTAAAGTATTCTGCTGTGGAAGTGTTGTTTGTGGGAAAGGGATAATTGAATAGAGTTGAAAACATTGTGGTAATAGTAAAAATTGCTAATAATGAGACCCAATGTCGGCTGAAGATAAGGCATAATGTGTCTGCATGTGGGAAAGTGTTTACCATTTACATTTTTAACCCTTTCCCACATACTACAAATCTGCAGCAGACCACTTTGAAAACATCGTGACAAAAACCTGAAAACTCTCCATAAAAGATAGCTTAATTGTTTAATAGATAAAGTTGAAAACATTGTTGCCAAAGGAGAATCGCTCATCATGAGCAACTTCACCTTTGGCCACAATGTTTTCAAAAGGCGTCTGCTGCTTTTGCGTCAAAATGCGTCTGCAGATAGGAAAGGGTTAAATGAAGCATATGAAGCAGGTGGCTTTAGAAAACATTGTGGCTAAAGCTGAAATTGCTCATATTGAAGAATGTTTTACATTGATTACTTTAAAATTAATTCGAAAACAAAAATTCTTAACCCTTTCCCTCATATAGACGCTTTCTGACGCCTCTGCAGCAGACAGCTTTTTGAAAACATAGTGACAAAAGAAGAAATTGCACAGAAAGTGCAATTTCTCCTTTTGCCACAATGTTTTCCATTTTTAGTCATAGGTTATCCATACAATTATAGAGATTTTCTATATTTTGATAAAATATGTCCAAAGTCGTCTGCTGCAGAATTGTCGTATGAGGGAAAGGGTTAAGCCTGTGTGAAAGGTTTACAAAGAACAGATTAAGATTTCAATGTACTCAATCAATTGACATTTGAACAACAAATATTCTGCTCTGATTAAAACAATTTTATATAAGTTAACAAAAATTTTTTTTTTTTTGCAATTTTTTTTTTTGCAACATTCTTTCCAATGATTGAAGTCAGATCAACCAACATCATAAATTATTTTGTCTACCACCAAAGGGGGACGGACAGCCTCTGTGGTTTACTGGAAGAGCATTCACCTTGGGTTCAAGAGGTTTTGAGTTCAATCTGTGGTTAGGCTAAACCAAAAATTTTGATAAGAGTAGTATGCTGTTCAGGATTGTAGGATGAGCATAAAATGACTGACTCGCTTACCCTTGAAATCCTCTGATATAATTACGAAGCAGTTGAAAGTGGTGTAAAGTACCATACAAACACGCATTCATACACCACATTTAAATTTGAATTTGTGTATTTGCAAAATTCTGTTGAAATCTTGGCTAGGCCAACACGGTTTCCGATGATCTACAAAAGCCAATGACACCAACATCATTCGAGCCGATGCATAGTAAAAGGTAAAAGTAGGCATTTCTGAAAAGTGCAGATGTAAAGGCTGAACTGAATCTACACTTTTCAGAAATGCCTACTTTTACCAGATCAGCCTGTGTATCCGCACTTATCACATATTACTTATACAAGCTTATTATATAAGTCTTATGAGAATCTGGACAATTGACAGAATTTTATTATAAGCTTTTACAAGTAATATGTGTTAAGTGCGGATACACAGGTTGATCTGGACTTACACTCCAAAAGCCAACTGTGGAAAGGTAGCCAGTTGCCTGTGTTGTGTTGATTAGCTAGGAATTGCAGAGTTTGTTGAACTGGCTGTCCTAATATGACTGAAACACTGATGAAACAATCAAACAGTTAAATAAACAATGTTTAACCCTTTCCCTCATACAACAATTCTGCAGCAGACGACTTTTAAACATATTTTGTCAAAAATTAGAAAATCTCTATAATTGAATAGATAAACCTATGACTAAAAGTGGAAAACATTGTTGCAAAAGGAGAAATTGCTTGTTTTGAGCAATTTCTTTTTTTGTCAGTATGTTTTCAAAAAGCTGTCTGCTGCAGAGGCATCTATATGAGGGAAAGGGTTAACAAAAGACAATTCATTTTCACTTCTTTTCCAGCCAGAAGGGATGGAGATCGAGAGAACAAGCTCTCACTACATATGCCCTAAAGGTAATCCAACTCTCTTACCGTCTTCCTCAAAGCAAAGTTTTAACCCTTCCCCACCTACAACAATTCTGCAGCAGACGACTTTGAAAACATACCCGTAAATGTTTGGAAACTACCTTTAAAGGAAAGTACAATAATTGAATAGAGTTGAAAAACATGGTGACAAAAGGAGAATTGCTCATCTTGAGCAATTTCTTCTTTTGTCACTATGTTTTCAAAAAGCTGTCTGCTGCAGAGGTGTCAGAAAGCGTCTATAATATTAAGAGCACATACAGATGCTTTCTGATGCCTCTGTAGCAGGCAACTATTGAAAACATTGTGACAAAAATTAGCAATTTCTCCATTTGCCACAATGTTTTCAACTTATTTCAGTAATTATACCCTCATTTATAGAGATTTTCCATGTTTTTGCTTAGACATTTTCAAAATCGCCTGCTGCAGATTTGTTTAATGAGGGCAAGGGTTTTAAATCCTCTCTGCTTTTAAAAATGTAACATCTACCAAATTCAAAATGTAAATCTAATATCAAATCAAAATAATGTCAGACAAGAAGAAATTGGTCAGAGTGCAGTCTTAGTCCATGAGATGCAGCTGTGTGATGCATTGCTTTCATACGACAATTCTGCAGCAGACGACTTTAAACATGTTTTGTCAAAAAATAGAAAATCTCTATAATTGAATTTTTTCTTTTGTCACTATGTTTTCAAAAGGCCGTCTGCTGCAGAGGCATCAGAAAGAGTCTATATGAAGGAAAGGGATAACTTCTATAGTGTATCTAGAATATAGCAGCAAGCTTCTTGATTTTACTTGAGCCACACTAACCTAAAACACCAAACACACTGGAAGACTAGGGCATGTGTAACTCAAATATGACTGTTTAACCCTTTCCCACCTTCAGACGCATTCTTGACACATCTGCAGCAGACGACATTTGAAAACATTGTGACAAAAGAAGAAATTGCTCATAGTAAGCAATTTTTCCTTTTGCCACAATGTTTTCAACTCTAGTCAATAATTATAGTTTGATTTATAGAGATTTTGCATATGTTCCAAGTCTGCTGCATATTTGTTGTATGTGTGAAAGGGTTAATAAATATATTATTTTCAGAGATGTCTGCTAACAATAAGAAATCTCAGATTTTTAGTATGACATAAACCTTTCCCACATGCATATCTTTTTTTATATATCTGCAGCAGACCACATATAAAAACACTATGATCACATGAGAAATTTGCTCAAAATGAGCAATTTCTCCTTTTGATGCCTCTGCAGCAGATGGCTTTTTGGAAACATAGTGACAAAAGAAGAAATTGATCAAAATAAGCAATTTCCTCTTTTGCCACAATGTTTTTCCACTTTTAGTCATAGGTTATCCATTTAAGTATAGAGATTTTCTATGTTTTGACAAAATATATACAAAGTCGTCTGCTGCAGAATTGTCATAGGAAGGAAAGGGTTAAGGCATTTTTTCATATTTCAACCCTTATGTTTTTAAAGTCAGTTGCTGCTGATTGGATTGGGTTAAAATACAGATCTGTTTTCATTTGTTGCATAAAGCTGCTGTGTGTTTGGTAATTATATTGAGTTTTCTACATTAGATTCGGCTGAAAAGGAATTGTTCAAGCTGACCTTGAAATCGGACCTTCCAAAGGACTCGCTGGTTCCTGGTTCACTGAGAGGCTGGATTAATGTTATGGGTAAGTCAATCTAACTATTTCCCATATAAAGCTAATTTGCAGTAGACACCTTTGAAAACTTCTTGACCTTGATAATTTTACATATATAGTACCTTTATATACCATCTTTTTTGTCCGCACTATTTCTCAGCAATCACTGGGTGGAATTTGATGTCATTTGTTGGAAGCTTTTTAACCCTTTCCCTCATATGACAAATTTGCAGCAGACGACTTTGAACATATTTTGTCAAAAGATAGAAAATCTCCATAATTGAATGGATAACGTATGACGAAAAGTTGAAAACATTGTGTCAAAAGGAGAAATTGCTTGTTTTGAGCAATTTCTTCTTTTGCCACTATGTTTTCAAAAAGCTGTCTACTGCACAGGTGTCAGAAAGCGTCTATATGAGGTAAAGGGTTAAAGCAGATGTTTGTGAAACCATCATATCAGTTAAAACAGCTAAGAAAAGATAATGACATGAGTCGTCCCGTGAGAAAAAAAACACATTGTGGACTCAGTGTAAAGTATTGACCCGGATCAGTCTAAGCATGCCAAGCAGGCTTACCCGGATAGACACTTTTCGCCTCCTGGGGATTTTCTGTTTCCGGAATCATTACTCTTTACCTCTACAGGGGTAGAAACTAACTTACAGGGACAGGTGGTCCATAGGACCAGTCACTTCCAAGGGCAACAGGTCCTACATGACTTCAACAGGTCCTACATGTAACATCCGTTTCACAAAATTTACAAAAAAAAAATATATATAAAAACCGAAACGATGTACTGCTTGATGTTAACAGGGACAATATATACACGGTCCCTGATGTTAACCAACACCACAAGCAGTTAAAATCCAAGCAATAATAAGCAAGAGAGGAAAATATGTGTCTAGTATATATTTAAAATAGCTACATACTAAGGTTAGAATAAAAATGTTAACCAGGATGCGGAACATAAGCAGGTTAAATGCAAGCAATAATAAGTAAGAAAATGTGTCTATATATTTAAAATAGCTACATACTAGTCTAGGTTAGAATAAAAATGTTACTACAATCATTTTCTAATATCAACTTTTTAACATATTGTCACTGATAAAAGGCTGTTTCTTTCAACAAGTTCAAAACAATGTGTGTAGCTCAACTAAATGATTAATACATGTATGTATATTTCTTCTCCATGTGTCTTTATTCCATTGGTACCCGTGTTTTTCATTCAAAAGTATGTCTATAAATTAAAATGTTGTTAATATTTTTATTTTCTTGGATGTAATATGATAGTCTTTGACATAACAGACAACTTGCGTGATTTTCTAGTTAACCACTGTTAAAACATTTCTAAATATCAAAGGACAGATTTGAAAACATGCCAAAATAATACTTAAATGTTAATATACAGTTGAAAATAATCTGTTTAATAGAAAACGTTCTCAAAATGAGTCTTTTTAGTTATTTTCCTATATATTAAATATTGAAAGTATTGTACATGGGTACCATTGTACATGTATCCCTGCATAGTTATCTAAATTCCGTTCTATTGTGAACATTTCTACTGTTAAATTCATGGCGCTGAAAATCTCCCCCTTCAAACCCCAATCCCCCACTTTGAGATTATGAAACTCCCCCTTGAGGATGAGAAAAGGTTGGTAAGCATGTGTTAGCTAGGAATAAGCCATTACCAAATGACAAATTTCAGACTTTCAATATGACAGAATCTGCAGACGACAAATAAAAAATCAATACATGTTAATTTGAAATCTCTAAAGTCTTGTATAGGGTAGAAAACATTGTGTAAAATAGAGAAATTTCTCATTTCAATTCCCTTTGCTCTATCTAACTGACACGAAGATGTGAAGTCTGTGTAGGGCCTACCAAGGCCTAAATTAAAATTACGTTTGTTTGCCCTTTAACGACCGACCCAAAGTAATCGCACCGACCCAAATTAATTTTATTGCAAAAAGTGTTGGAAGATTTTTTTTATTTTGCTCTATTGTTTTCCTTTCGTATGGTAAGAAAGAATGAAAGATAAACATGGATGTGTAGACCTTTCTATAAATAACTCACTCAAATACTGTTACTAGTATGTTGAACACGTGATCAGTGTGTATTTGTTGCTTCGCTAATTTGTAATCTCGCGAGACAGTTAAAAGGAGAGATTCATCCAATGGAATCGCTTTCTACTTGAAGAAATAACACCACGTGATATTTTTGCAGGCAAACAGATCACGTGATTTTTTTTCGCGCGCTTTCTCGAAGCTGTCGTATTCATCTCCTTATTTGGAAATCTATTACACAGGAAAGAATTTCTCATATATGCACCATGCGATACATTTTTACATTGTTCGAATTTAAGCTTGCATACTCAAAAATGACCTCCAAAAATAACATCTGTGCGTCCGTATATGGACACAATGTCGGTATTAAATCGAAGTCCATTCTATAATCTCGGTTTTCCAAAAATCTATATATAACTTGGTCCTAATCCTGCACCAAAACATGCGAACAAAATCCGACGCTTCCAGGGTCGAATCTGGTGTACGTAATGTTTGTCACACCAAAATACACATATGGGACAACATTTGACCATTCATCTATCGTATAAAGTAAACACAAACGGTCTTACTCACGTTTTTATGTGTTTTTAATCCACCTAGCTCTTAGAGGCCTGACGTTTAATAACTCACAATGTGGTCGATTTGAACTGAGGAAAACCGAATACGGTATTGTGGGTATTGTCATTAAAGTACACCAAAATGGATATTTAACGAAATAGTTATATATCTTATTCAAACAAGTTTGGGCGATATTTCGTTTATTTATTTACCGATTTTGTCTAGTTTATTTAACCGAAAAATAAATTTGTCGCCGTTGTGAATTGAATTTTGATAGATTAAAGTGGTAAAGAGGTAAGCTGCGAATTTCGACTAGAATTTACGCCGGTCAAACGGACAGGCAAGCTGCAATGCTTAGCAGGTCCGCCGCAAAAACAGACGGTCTCGGACCGGCGGACTTGAGTTAATTTCTAACCCTGCCTCTATCCCCTTGAGACGGATCAGT
Source organism: Serripes groenlandicus (assembly GCA_031761405.1). Lineage (NCBI taxonomy): Eukaryota > Metazoa > Mollusca > Bivalvia > Cardiida > Cardiidae > Serripes > Serripes groenlandicus. The sequence continues at coordinate 134,872,519 of JASEVX010000002.1, read as the reverse complement.
CTGTGTCGATGCATTACGCAGAGGCCATAATATTATCTCAATTTATCACATAAATTTATGTCAAAATCCAATAACTTAAAAATATGACACTACTAGTTTGGTTTCAAGTCTTACACTCAAGCCTTTGTTACAACACTGAAACCAAACTATGAAAATGGCGTCACATCAGCAGTTTGCTATTAAATCACATTAGTCAATTTGGCGCCAAAACTGGCAAATTTCATGTACATTTATAGCTCACCTGAGCACGAAGTGGTGAGTTATTGTGATCGCCCTATCTCCAGCATGCGTCATAAGTCGTGCGCCCATCAACATCTTCTCCTCAGTAACCAGTGGTCAATTGGAATGAAACCTCAAAGCAAGCATCCTCTCAATGTACCCTCCAGAATTCCTTCAATTTGTTTGGATCCATGCAAAATTCTGGTTTCCATGGCATCCAAACTAAAAAAAATTGGCCAATTTCAAATAATTTTGTAGAAATTTTCCTTGTGTGACCGTCTATCAGATTCCTTCAAGCCATGTTGGTTGGTCAAAAACATGGCTGCCAAGGGGTGGGGTTGTTTTGTCCTATATGGCTAAAGTGAACACTTTAAAAATCTCCTCCTGGAAGTGTCTGGCTGATTTTCAAATAATTTTGGAAATGATCCTAGGGTGACCCACTTTCAGATTCCTTCAAGCCATGTTGATTCTTCGAAAAACATGGCCACCAGGTGGTGGGGCTGCTTTGCCTTATATGGCTATAATGAAAACTTGAAAAATCTTCTTCTCCCAAAGTGTCTGGCAAATTTTCAAAAAAAATTGTAGACATGTTCCTTGGTTTACCCTCTTTGACTTTCCTTCCAGCCATGTTTATTGGTCAAAAAACATGGCTGCCACGAGAAGGGGCAGTTTTGCCTTATATGGCTAAAGTGAACAAAATCTCCTTCAAATGTATCTGGCCGGTTTTCTGCCAAATTAATTTGACTCGGATGACATAGGGTTTGGTCGTTTCACCTTGTGGCAGTGGAGCATTGGCCTCGAATGAGCTGTTATGCTTGGCATTATGAATAACATGAAATAATTCAGTTGTGAGATCCAAGACCATCATGGCCCTCTTGTTTTGAAATACGCCTAATAAATGACTATGTGATAAATAGAATATCTCATTTGTGTTTATTTATTATCACTTTTACCAAACTTGTTAACCAAGCTGAATATGACGGAAGCTCGCCAAGGCTCGCGGCATATCATCTTAGTAAACTCGTTTATTGAAGGTGATGATAGTTAACACTCATGAAATATCCTCTATTTAACCCTTTCCCTCATATAAACGCTTTCTGCAGCAGACGGCTTTTTGAAAACATAGTGACAAAAGAAGAAATTGCTCAAAACAAGCAATTTCTCCTTTTGCCACAATGTTTTCCACTTTTAGTCATAGGTTATCCATTCAATTATGAAGTTTTTTTTATTTTTGGACAAAATATGTTCAGAGTCGTCTGCTGCAGAATTGTCGTATGTGGGAAAGGGTTAAAGCACACGATTAACATCTTCTCTCTTTTACATTCACTTTCACCCAGGTGACATAATGGGTCCGGTGCTTCACGGTCTAGACAACCTGGTCTTACTGCCTACCGGCTGTGGTGAACAGAACATGGTCAGAATGGCCCCTAACATCGCTGTTCTACAATACCTCACTGTCACCGGACAACTCACAGAGGATATAGAGACAAAGGCTCTGGATTATCTCAACAAAGGTTAGATGGAAACTATTTGTATTTGCCATAATTTTTTGAATATATGTTATTGATATCTATTTGTCTCATGGATTCTTCATGGACTTCTGGTAATGCATTTATAAGTTTGGTAAGAATGTAGTACCTGTTCTGGTTGCCCGTAACAAGCAATCAGAACAGGTCATGAACAGGTCATGTTGTTGCAAAGTTAGAGCATTCTGTGTAACTTCATGATAGAATGATAAAATTTGTACCTACTTATGCAATTACGTAATGTTTATATGTGTATATGTAAATTACTTGTGTATGGTCCGGTGGCCTTATTATACAATAACATTTGAATTGAAGACAGTAGATGAGATGCAACCATTTACCATATGCATAAGCATTTTGCACATCTGCAACAGGATGACTTATTGAATACAATGTGGCTAAGGCTAAAATTTCTCATGATGAGCAATATCTCCTGTTGCATAAATGTTTTCAACAACTTCAATGGTTATACTTTTTATTATTAGAAATTTCACCTTTTATTGCATTGTTTTCAAAAGGCGTTAAATGTTATCAGTGTGAAGTAATGGGTAAAAATGAAAAAGTTTCAACTAGACATTTGTGATGATGATAATTAAGATATTTTATTTTCCCAGGGTACCAGCAGCAGTTAAAGTACATGCACCGGGATGGTGCGTACAGCGCGTTTGGAGAGGCAGATGATTATGGGTCTACATGGCTGACGGCCTTTGTGTTCAAGAACATGCGACAGGCCATGCACTTTATTTTTATTGACAGAAAGCAGATACAGACAAAGTCTTGGGAGTTTTTACTTCACCAACAAGGGGAAGATGGTTGTTTCAAAGGTACATAATCTTATTTGACCTTTTAGTTTTTAGCTCACCTGAGCACAAAGTGCTGGACGTGAGCTATTGTGATCCCCCTAAGTCTATTGTCCTTTATCAACATTAACCTTGTGAATGCTGTAGAGGTCAAAATAAGAAATCCAGTCATCAAGAAAAATGATCAGTAAATTCATCAGTAAATTCATCTCTATCAAATCTCAGTTAAGTTTGAAACTGATTCATGTGGGGTTAAAAATTAGGTCAATTTGTTTAAAACATTGTGAAAAACTGTCCAAATATTTCATACACTATTTATGAAAGTTCATCCAAACCTTCATCTCCATCAAATCTTGATTAAGTTTGAAATTTACATAATATGGAATTAAAAACTAGTTTTCTAGGTCATATTTTAGATTACTAGGTATATAATGAAAGAAAATTATGTTGCACTAGTGATACTTTGGTTTGTATTTTACTACTCGGATTGAGATATAAATTTTCCCAATCTCCTTGTAGTACAATACAAACTAATGTATCGCTACTGTTGATGTGGATTTATTTATAATAGACTTTCGGCATATAGCCATTTGGAACAAGGCTTAGACAGCAATGCAGTGGTATAAGCGCATCACATCTTATTTCAGTGACGTCCCATTACCATATTTGGTACAGTATTGCGACCGCAACAAAATATTTCCTTTTTATATTGAATTGATTGACAATTGAACTATTGTATTATGTACAGAACAAGGCAAGGTGCTTGGTAAATACATGATGGGAGGGCTGGCAGGTAGTAAAGAAGACAAGGAGAGAGCTTTGACAGCTTATGTCCTGTCATCCATGCTGGAGTCGTTCAAAATGATGAGGGAGAGAACACCGGTATGTGGGCTCACATTGTATGCAGTGCTACAGATAAGCTTTTCATGTTAATTGAGTATTACTCCATGCATCCAAAGCAATTGAGTATTTAAAAAAATCAATTGAGTATTTTAATTTTCATTACCTCATAGGTTATTTCAATATCTCTTGCATGATCTTTTAATCCATCTCATTTAATAGATAAATGCTTTCCTACACACAAAGATCTACAGCAGACAACTTTGAAAGGGTTTAAACAAAAATATGGACATTATCTCAATATGTAAATGAAATTATAATTATTAAATAAAATGAAAATATTTTAAAAGGAAAACAATGCTCATTTTTTTGTGCAACTCCTGTATTTGCCTGTAAATGTTTTTAAAAAGTTGTCTGCTGCATTGAGCTTTTTTGAACATTTAGGGTACATAGTTAAACTTTGGGATACAGCTATGAACAACTAGGAACTATTGATTTCTTTTGTCTTTTTATCCCGTCCCTCTTCACATTTAAGGATCCTGCAGCAGACTTCTTTTAAAGAATTTGGATAAAACATTTATGGGGGAATTCAGACAGTTAAACTTAGTCTTATGATTATCAAAGTAGACAAAAGTATTTGCTCATTGTCAACAGTTTTTTCTAAAGTCGTCTACTGCTGACAATTGATTATTTCAGTTCGAAATATTTAATAAGTAACAATTTGTAGCTGTTCTTTTGAAACATATCTCACTCCAGTGTGGCCTGTGACAAGAAAATTTATTTATTTTTAGAACTAAACAATCAAGTGTAGACTTTTTCTAGTTATTATTTCATCGTGCTTTCTATTGTGCAATTAAAACCGATGTACACAACTTACTTGACTATCAAATATCTTTTACTTCACTTTGAAAATCGCCGTACAACGTATCCGGAAATAATAGCGTCCGAATATACGTCATTTGTTGTGCAAGTTTATCCTATGATCTTTCGATTTATAATGACAATAGGACTTAATAATGACTAGTAGCTTTGTAATTGGACTTTAACTTTCATTGCAATGTAAATGTCTAGCAGTCTAAAACGCTCATTTCACTCTTTTTCAATTTGTCAATTCTGTCCGACGTATAATTCAACCCAAATTGTAACCTTTTGTTAACCGTACAACGATTGGCTGCTTATCATAGCTCACTTCACCAGTTTGTTGATCATGTGACTTTGTTAATCATGTGACTTTGTTGATCACGTGACTAATACAACACCACTACTTGGCTTATACAAAATGTATACGATATTTCTTGATGTAGAAGAAAGTTGTCAATACGCAGTCAATATTGATTGAATTGGGTTTTGTTTTGGACGTAATAATATGATACGCAGGGCTTGAAAAATGAATTGGGTATCCCAAAAATTGAATGCGTTTTGTTACGCACTGATTTTAAATTAATTGGGTATTTGACAATTTTAATTGAGTTTTTACGCAAATACGCTGCTTATCTGTAGCACTGGTATGGGTTAATTAATTATCCCTTTCCCACCTATAGACGCATTTTGACACATCTGCAGCAGACGACTTTTGAAAAAATTGTGACAAAAGGAGAAATTGCTTAAAACGAGCAATTTCTCCTTTTGCCACAATGTTTTCAACTTTTTTCAGGAGATTTTCCATATTTAGTCATAGTCGTCTGCTGCAGATTTGCTGTATGTGGGAAAGGGTTAACACTTTACCACATGCAGACACATTTTGATGCATTGGCAGCAGACTAAATTATTGTTGGAATTTAAGGAAAAATTAGTAATAATGAGTAGTTTTCCTTTTTCCATCATCTATAGTTTTTTTAAATGTCGTTATGTATAGTGAGAAGTAATAAAAAGTCCAATCTCATTAAAATCATCTCCTATTAACGCTACTCATATCATAAAGCATTGAGAGTGTTCTTTGCTCTGGTTTTAAATTGTCTATTTTAAATTTGCTCAACTTCGTCAATTGATGCCATTTTGAAGGTTAAGCCAAACGTTTGTTGAAACGAGTCCTCTGATTAGTTTAAATAAAAATAGCTTGGTGGATCTAAAAATAGCGATATTGGAAATCCGATAAAACAAGAAGATGAATTCGAATGGATCGCCATCAGATCTTACATTTGGTCAGATCGTGTACTTTAGTCAGATTGTAAGAAGTCATTTGTTTTAAATTATCTATTTTTCAACGATTTTAAAAAATGTTCTTTCGTATTTATATTAACCACTCTTGATGTCTGCTATTCGGATAATTAGCTGGGCCCCTGCAGCAGCTCAATCGATCCGTCTTATTGGAATCTTCACAAATTGACTGAAGCTTCTAACAAGCTTGTGTAAATAATATTGGCACAATGTAGATCTTGATCAGACTGTGGAAGCACTGGCTAATCTTGACATATATATACACTGTTCACAAAATACAACTGGCACCTTTTTCCATGCACAAGCTCATATTAATTTATTTTCCCATTCCTTCTCAGCCGTTTATCGCCCTAGCTATTCGATGTATAGAGGTTGACAATGTGACTGATCCATACACCCTGGCTCTCGTATCCTATGCCATGTCCCTGTATAAACCCAAGAGTGAATTTACCGAGATGCTTCTTACCAAACTGAAGGACATGGCTGTCATTGATGGTAAGTGGAAGTTTATTAAACCCCCTTCGAAGAAGAGGGGGTATATAGGAGTCACTGTGTCGGGCTGTCTGTCTGTCTGTCTGTTGGTCGGAAGCCATATTTTGTCCGGCCTATTTTTTACAAACCACTGGGTGGAACTAACCATCCGAAATCCTCACACATTATTAACAGAATATGTATTAAACTATTAGCCTTACGCTGATTATGTTCAATTTATATCTTTGGGTTACACAAATAACCGAGAACTGGACTCGGCCCTAACGGTACGCTACGGCACTGTATTCCAACTGTACGTACGTATATATGTACAATATATACGGAATCTTTACGATAAAGTCGTTTCAACTAACTACGGGGAGATGTTCCTACATGGTTGTTACAACCACGCCGTTACGGCTGCACATATTTTCATTCCTTTACGGAAAGTGCGGAACAAGTACTTTGATTTTCTTTGTTTTGTAAGGGACCCAAATATAGGTCACGATGTGTAAACTCAGGAATGTAGAACGCATCGGACGTAATTCCCAATAGAATGGCGAATTAGAGAGAATAAAGGAAAAATAGATTATGTGAGAACGATATAATGTCTTACCGACACGTGGAATATAATGTCCTAAAATTATTCCCTCACTCACTTAATTAAAAGATGAAAAGTATTAAAATTGTCTTTGCTCATTTAATAGCTAGATCAACTGTCGCAGACACTAATTGGCCTCGAATTGAATCTCGGACGCTGACCCGGCTACGTCATCTCTGTGGGGTCCACCAAAGGGGTTATGCAGTTGATAAAATCATAATATGTTAAATAATAAAAGTAGATAGCTGGAAATCTTTATTTGTTTCACTTAAAACTTCAAAACGTAAGGTTAAGGTTTTTTGTTTAGCTCAGGTTTTTGACAATTTTTACTCATGATTTTTCATATCTTAAAAACTTTTTTTTTTTTTTGCTTGAAACTTCACAAACTTGCTGAGTGACCTTACATAACAAGTTTCATAACTCTGTAAATAATATTGACAAAATTATCTCCCCATTTCGATTTAGAAAATCTACTTTGAAGGGAGAAAAATGGTGATAACTGAAACACAATTTAACCATTAGCTTTGAAACTTCCTAAACTTATTCAATGTCTTAACATAACTTGATACAACAAGTTCCATAACCCTGAACTTAATATTGACCAAATTATCCCCCCTTTTGGACTGAGAAAAATCTACACTGAAGGTGTTGTCATCCGGTTAAGTTTTTTTATTAGCTCGACTTTTGAAAAAAACGAGAGCTATTGTCATGACCCTGGCGTCGTCGGCGGCGGCGGTGGCGGTGTGGTCGTCCGGTTAAGGTTTTTTGTTTAGCTCATTTTTTTTTTTTCTGTTTTCTCCCTATCAGTTGAGTGTCTGTGCCGTACGCGGTGCTCTTGTTTTACAGAGTTATGGGCCTTTTACTTATTAAGTTATGGTGTAGGTCAAGGTGCTGTTTAGGGGGGTATTTATCATCTTCAGTGATAGTTCTAGTTTTTGGTAAATTTATCTACAAAATCTTGTGATTCACAAAAATGAAAAGCTCCAGAAAAACCATCTGTCAGGCATTTGAAAACAGTGTAGCTCCTGATTAACCTGCACATTCACCCATTTTTCTGTACTGTTGATCAATAAGGGTTTCTTAACTTCCATTTCGATCTGATGGTATGAATGCAGAGGCTGATCTTATCTACACTTGATAATCAAGCTAAGATTGTCTCATGATATTTGTGAAGAGTTAAAGCTCACTCAGATTTCATCATTTAACCCTTTCCAACAAACATCAAATCTACAGCAGTCGATTTTGAAAACATACCCAAAAGCGTTTTGAAACTCCCTTTAAATGAAATTACAATAATTGAATAGAGTTGAAAACATGGTGGCAAAAGGAGAAATTGCTCATTTTGAGCAATTTTTCTTTTGTCACCATGATTTAAAAGATCTGTCAAAGGGTTAATGGAGGTTTAAAGCCATTTCAACAGTTGTTCTGTTATATCACAGCAACAGGACACTTTTTCATGATCCCCGGGTGATAAATAAGTACTAGCCCAGGAAATGTGGCTTGTCCAAGATGACTCCTCCATGACAGTTTAATTGTTATGTACATGTATATCAATATCTCGACGTTCTGTGTACCATTGATAATATGATAAACCAATTTTGATATGCAGAGACAGTAAATAAAAAATAAAAAGGAAATATTTTGGGGGAGTTTAGATGAGTTGTGATATATATTTTAAATCATTTTTTATCTAAATTGACTCAAAATATGATTACTTGTATATCATAATACAGTTTTTAGGCGTATCATAATTGGTTGAATTGGAATAATTGTAAGGCAACAATATTATATAACTATCATTCCTACCATTATACTTTATGTATTGTATGATGAATTTGTATCTATTATTGTATATATATAAGGAATCTGCCGTGGTCGAGTGGTTAGCGTCGGGGATTTGAAACCTGGTGTCCCGGGTTCGATCCCCAGTCGCGGCACGACAGTCATGGTGGAGTGCCCTTAAGCAAGGCACATTTTCTAGCCTAGTACTGGTTTGTTTACCCAGGGATCATGAATAAGTGAACTGTCGCCATGATATAATTGAAATAATGTTGAAAGCGGTGTGAAACCCCAATAAAACAAAATAAAAAATGATTGTTTATGGGCCCTTGGCCTGAAATACAGAAATAAAGAATTGACCACGGTTAGCAGGTTTCCAACCAAGGATGTCTTTTAATAAATCCCAGTTGCAAACAACAGGGCCAATGTGGATTCAAGTTAAAGTTGAGATCAGCTTCTACTTTCATTATTATACCCCCAGATACATAGTATATGGGGGCTATATAGGAGTCACGCTTGTCTGTTGGTCGGTCGGTCCGTTGGTCTGTGGAAATTTCTTGTGAACACTATTTCTCAGCAACCCTTGGTCAGAATTCAATATAACTTCACAAGAATGATTGATACCAAGCCTAGTTGTGCATATTGTCAGCGTGTTGCACTGGATTTGTTTTTAAATGAGTTATGGCCCCTTGAATTTCTCATACATATGTATATTGTCAGGCACCAGCTGGGGGTATTCATCACCTTCAGTGATATTTCTAGTTCAAACTGCTTTGGTTGTGTAGTATAGAGGACAGTTTCAAGTCTGAGACCTCGGAATGAATGCCATGGGGAAGTGGAGACAACATGGGCATATTGTGCTGTACTGACATGTTTTGTCATTCAAACTGCTTTGGTTGTGTAGTATAGAGGACAGTTACAAGTGTGAGACCTGGGAATGAATGCATGGGGAAAATTGGGACAAATTGGTCATATTGTGTTGTATCAACATGGCTTGTCACTAAAACTGTTTTGGTTGTGTTGTTTAGAGGACAGTTTAAAGTCTGAGACCTCGGAATGAATGCCATGGGGGATGTGAAGACAACATGGGCATATTGTGCTGTACTGACATGCTTTGTCATAAGAACTACTTTTGTTCTGATTAGAGATTTGTCGCTCGAGGAGTTGTTGAACCTTAACATTTTTGCAGATAGTAAGAATTCGCCAGACAAATTTGAAATCGTCAAGGGGAATATAATGAAAATGTCTCATGAATGAAGTTAGAATTTAACCCTTTCCCACATATGACAAATCTGAAGCAGAACTCTTGGGCAAAAATGTGGTAAACCTCTATAAATGAAAGTTTAACCATTGAATAGAGTTGTACACATTGTGGCAGAAGGAGAAATTTCTCATGACGAGCAATGTCTTCTTTTTTGCCACAATGTTTACAAAAGTAGTCTGCAAAGGCATCAGAAAGCGTTCGCATGAAAGGGTTAAATGAAAATAATGAAAACAACGTGGCAAACGGAGAAGTTGCTGATTCTTAATTTTTTCTTTTTTTCTACAATGTTTTCACATGTGTATTGCTGTTGACATGTCAGAATGTGTCGGAATGTTACGAAAAAAGATATAATCAAATAGCTGATTATTTCAGGAAACATGATGTACTGGAAGAGAGACAAAAAGCCCGCAATTTTATCGGGTCAAGGAACGGCAGCCTCTGCGGAGATAGAGATGACCTCCTATGCCCTGCTAGCCTTATTGACTGTGAACGAGGAAGTACCCATTAAAGAAGTTATACCCATAGTTAGGTGGTTGACGACCCAGAGGAACGCTTATGGAGGGTTTTCCTCAACACAGGTCGGTCAAATACTGTATTTTACGGTCAAACTTGTGTTAGTAGTTACCACTGTTAACCCTTTCCCACATACAACAAATCTGCAGCAGACGATTTTGAAAACATGTTGACAACATTCTGAAAAATCTCCATAAAATATAGATGTACAGTCAAACTTGCGATCAGCAGCCACCCAAGGGACATGATGAAACTGGCTGCTTAAGACAGGTGGCTGCTGATCACAAATTTCATGATTTGGTTGCATTTGTTCAAGGTTTTTTAATTTACATAATATTACATGTCACTGTTAGGAAAATAGATAATTCACATTACAAATAGTAAATTGTCTTTATTAACTTGTGTTTAAACAATGTTAAGTAGATTTTGAGTTTTATTCTATCAATTATTACAATGTGCTATCTATTATTTAGATAAAACTGTCGTACACAACTAACTTGACTATCAATTTTTTTTTTTTACCTCACTTTGAAATTCGCCAAATAACGTATCCGGAAAAACAGTGTCCGAATATATGTCTCATTGTCATTTTTTAAAATAATTTACTCGATAATCTTTAGATTTAAATAGGAACTATAAAATGATTTTGGATTTCAAAGTGGACATTAACTTTCATTTTAATATATAAATGTGCTGTCTTTCGGTCCAAAACGCTCATAAAACTCTTTTTCAATTTGTCCGACATCGTAAACAGAAAAGACCAAAATCGCAACTTTTTGTTGAATCATGCAACTATCTCATTTGGCACACATCGGCTGTTTTCGGTACCCTACATCTAACATGTTTACAAACAGCTTTCGCGTATGAAAAAATTCGATAATGTGTTTGTCACAGTATGTTTTATTACCTGTATGTATGAAAAATCTATAATTTAACACCTGACAAATCTGGGTCGTGTGTTGGCTGACCGTTATACACAATAGGATTACAGTTAATCTCGACCAATTAGTGTGGCCGCTGGCCGCGGAACGAAGGGGACCGCTAATCAAGGCAGTTTATAGAGTAAAATTGGTTGGGAGGGTTTCAAAGTGACCGTTTAACGCCGGTGACCGCTGATCGCACGTGACCGCTCACACAAGTTTGACTGTATTGTTAAATGAGTTGAAAACATGGTGGCCAAAGGAGAAATCCATGTTTTCAAAAGTCGTCTGCTGCTATTGCTGCTATTGCGTCAAAACATGTCTTCAGGTGGGAAAGTGTTAAGTGTTAAGCAGTCAACTTGTATAAGGTAGCCACTTGAGGATTAACGAAACAACATGTATGATAAACCTTGTATTATTTAATTGAAAAGAATAAAAAAATAAAAAAAAAAATATATTTATTATTTGATTTCCAGGATACTGTAGTTGCACTTCAGGCTCTATCGATGTTTGCAGAGCGTGTTTATGGAAACGGATTAGATGTATCTGTCAATGTTGCGACGGGTAGCGGTGAAAATCTAGATTTCCGCGTGACCAGTGACAACAGCATCCTTCTACAGCAACAGAGCTATTCCAAACCGGATGGGGATGTACATATAACGGCTAAAGGCGAAGGCTGTATTTTGTTACAGGTAGTTAACCCTTTTCCTGATAGAGCAAATCTGCAGCAGACGACTTTGAACATATTTTGTCAAAAAATAGAAAATCCCTATAATTGAATGGATAACCTATGACTAAAAGTGGAAAACATTGTGGCAAAAGGGGAGAAATTGCTTGTTTTGAGCAATTTCTTCTTTTGTCACTATGTTTTTAAAAAGCTGTCTGCTGCAGAGGCGTCAGAAAGCATCTATATGAGGGAAAGGGTTAATTTATGAGTGTTGGAAAAATCTAGAGTATTCAATGTCAGCGTATGTGCTATGTGAGACTTGAATGCATCGTCTGACCAAATCCTAGAATTGACAAACAACCAGTTAAATGCAAATCGATGGCTTCATGCAAAACGGTTGTAACAAGTAGTAGTTACAACCGTTTTGCATGAAGCCCATGAAATGTACTTTACAATGATGCCAAAACCAGACGACGGTTACGCCCCAAATCAAGTATGACGACCCGCCACATCCCACACCCTCTGACTCAATTTGACATACAAAATGCATATAATTTCAAATGTATCACTGTATGATAAAAGCACCCATGCTCCTGAAATAATGATTTAATACTTTCCCTCATATGACAATTCTGCAGCAGACGATTTTGAACATATTTTGTCAAAAATAGAAAATCTCTATAATTAAATGGATAACCTAAAAGTGGAGAAAACATTGTGGCAAAAGTAGAAATTGCTCGTTTTGAACAATTTCTTCTTTTGTCACTATGTTTGCATAAAGCTGTCTGCTTCAGAGGCTTCAGAAAGCGTCTATATGAGGGAAAGGGTTAATTTATGAGTGTTGGAAAATCTAGAGTATTCACTGTTAGTGTATGTGCTATATAGTCTTGAATGCATCGTCTGACCAAATCCTAGAAGTGACAAACCACAAGTTCAGAGCTCTTGATAAGGGGCGTTTTGCATGCTCTAAAATCTTTGTTCAACAATATAACCCTATGATGTGGGTACTCAAAAGAATCGTCTCACTGAGATGATTCTTTTGAGTACCTACATCATAGGGTTCGGTTGGATAATAAGAAAGATATCGTGGGGAAAAGAGCTGTTTACCCCTTCTTATCTGGACCTCTGAAGTTATATGCAAATGTAATTACAATGATGCCAACCCAGACGAAGATTACACCCCAAATGACAAATCTTTATTCAAAAGTACTTAGGCCACCGGCCCATAATACATGAGTTAACATAATATTTATACATCTATTACATTCTGAAAAATGTACCTAAAACTTACACTCTTTCAACAGCATGTGTACGTAGTGTGCTAATTTTCTAATTAGCAAAGGGTTATTAGATTTTAGTAAGCTGTAGAAACTAGAAATGTTAGTACAAGATTTATACCAGGTGAAAAGGTTATGATGTCTGATTTCGTGGAACCTTTCACTCTGGAAAAATACGTGATATTCACACTCAGTAATGTTATGATTAAACTTTTGAAAACAGTCCAAACATATCCTTTTTTCTCCCCGAGTAATTTTGCTATTGCGACCAGTCTCAATTCTAGACTTATGATTAGAGCAACGAGACTTTGATAAAGCAAGTATGACAACCCATCTCACACCCTCTGACTCATACTTTATGTTGATAGGGTCTTTGATGGTCATATTTTGTGACAGGGTCACACGCAATTTGACATACAAAATGCATATAATTTCAAATGTATCGCTGTATGATAAAAGCGCCCATGCTCCTGAAATAATGATTTAAGATTTACAGTTGATTAGAATTTAACATCTTCTTTCAGTCATATCACCGCAAACAATTCACATATCAGCGTATGTCTCCAGACTTTCTCGCATCAGTACTATTTTAGACCATTGCGGGAATATGAATGATGCTTGTCACAAAGACTTTGTCAACATCTGAAAGAATGAATGGCCGAACTGGGGATTCAAGATCATGATCCCAGGATCGATTTTGTTCAATAAATATATTACGTCTCTGTTTTAGACAACACAGCACTACAATGTATTGAACAAGGTTCTCCCCGATGCAGCCTTTGATATAAAAGTTACAACTCCTATTACTTTGGATGTACTGTCCAGTAACTGTAGGACCAGAATTGTAAGAATTTGTGCCAGGTAAGCCTAACTCTTTTTGACAAAAGGTGAAATTGCTCATCATGATCAAGGTTTTTTTGCCACAATGTTTTCAACTCTATTCTATAACTGGACTTTCATTTGTAGAGATTTTTGAGTAGATGTTTTCAAAGTTGTTTGATGCAGATTTGTTGTATGTGTGAAAGGGTTAAATTATTTGCTAGGTAGGTGATAATTGACTTTTTTCTTCTCTCTATTACAATAAAGGAAGGCTTCACTTTTTGAACGTTTTACCTGATATATGAAGTTGTAAGAGACATGTGTAGTGTTTCAAACCCATTCGAAAAAATATACTTAAAAACATTTTGTAATATTTCAAATCTGTTCACAATGTATTAATCCTGTATTATTGTGGTGGCTACTCTTTTAGATATACTGGTCCTGATGTGGAGTCAAACATGGCGATTGTTGAAGCTAAAGTTCTGAGTGGTTGGATCCCAGACATAGCATCACTGAAAAGGGTTCGTCAATTTGTGTATTCATAAACTGCCATTAACCCTTTCCCTCATATGACAATTCTGCAGCAGACGACTTTGAACGTATTTTGTCAAAACATAGAAAATCTCCATAATTAAATGGATAACCTCTGACAAAAAGTGGAAAACATTGTGGCAAAAGGAGAAATTGCACGTTTTGTGCAATTTCTTCTTTTGTCACTATGTTTTCAAAAAGCCGTCTGCTGCAGAGGCGTCAGAAAGCGTCTATATGAGGGTAAGGGTTAACAGCAAACAGTTTGTTTGTTTGTTTGGTGTTTTATGCAGCTCTCAACACTTTTACAGTTATATTACAGCATTTCTTGGTAAGCTACCAGTTCTATTAGTCCATTTATCCTGACACAAGTGAGTCCGTTGTATTGCTTAACCTATAATCCTTGGCGCCAAGGAGGGAAAGCAATTATTACCATTTTTAAATTCTTTGGTATGATTCAACTATGGATCAAACCCGGGACCTCCACTCAGCTGCTTACCACTACACAGCATACAAAGTACTCTTCTGTTATAGGTAATGATGAAAATAAAACTATTTATGTAACAGATTTATTTATTGTTTCTCTTCCAAGGCTTAAATTACAGTACAATATTCTTTACTTGTAAATAGAGACCAGCGCGCCTAAAAAACAACAAAGTTTAAAATATATTCACTGTTCACACAGACTTGAATACTGATATGACATAACATATCTGAATTTAATTTACTCATACAATATCATCAATTCAGCAATGAACTGTGTTATTTGATGTTGGAACCTTATAGTTCCATTATAACAGGAATATGTAATGGAACTTTCTTAAATATTAGACTACTTTTGGTTTTCAGCAGGTTGCTTTTTTAAGTTTGCTTTTGTTTAAATTTAATTTTTAAATCCTAAATTATAGTTTGTTAAACAAAAATTTCTATTGGGATCACTCTCTGTCTGTTGTCTGTTTTCATACACTAGAAATGTCAGGTAACAGTTAGATCTTTCACACATACAGACTCGAGACGCCTCTGTTAACACTTATTCTCATACCACAAATCTGCAGCAGACGACTTTGAATATATAATTGAATGGATAACCTAGGACTAAAAGTGTAAAACATTGTGTCCTGATGTTTTGAGTAATTTCTTCTTTTGTCGCTATGTTTTCAAAAAGCTGTCTGCTACAGAAGCGGCAGAAAGCATCTATATGAGGGAAAGAGGTTATGACTACACTTTACAGTTTTGAATATATAGATATACATTTTAGGTGTTGACACAAAAAGAACTTGGAATCAAGCTGTATGAAATTGGTAACACTCATCCTGATGTTGTCAACTTTTATCTAGATCAGGTTTGTAATTTAATGTGTATAAAACATGTCACAATATTTCTGGTTTTCAAGATTATAGACACGACATAGATTGTGGAGATCTTTGTGAAATTCTGAAGAAGGCCTAGTGCTGAAACATCCGATAATCTGTTATACATGATAGATTGGAGTGTAGCACCATTTTTAAGCCTTTCCCACATACAACAAGGCTGCAGCAGACGACTTTGAGAATGTCTACTAAAAATATGGAAGTTCTCTATTATTGTAGGTATATTACTGAAAAAAGTTGTAATCTTTGTGGCAAAAGGAGAAATTACTCTTTTTGAGCAGTTTCTCATTTTGTCACAATGTTTTCAAAAGTTGTCTGCTGCAACTGCATCAAAATGTGGGAAAGGGCTTAACAGTGATTTGGTTATATCATGGTTCACCTACCCATTTTTAGACTGATTTTCGAAGAAAAAAAGTCGGGTGTATTGTAATACCCTTTGGGTCGTCCATGTCATAGTCACAAAACTTTTACCTTACCTCATAACTCAAAAACAGTTACACATGTTCCTAGAAACAATACGCATGTCTAAAATTGTTTATCCCAAGTTACATAACTCTGGCTTTAAAAATTACTCAGTTATGCCCCTTTTAGGACTAAGAAATTCATGAAAAAAACAGACGAGCTTTGGCGTTCGCTTGTGGCTCTCTTGTTTCTCTGGCTCTACAAAACGTTATTTCAAGGCAAATGGCTGCGAGCTTTGGCGTTCGCTTGTGGCTCTCTTGTTTCTCTGGCTCTACACAATGTTATTTCAAGGCAAATGGCTGCTTTCCCACATGAACCGAAAAGGGATGTAAGTACCAGGGGTTACTCCAGGGCCCTTTGGATCAGAAAATCATTGTTCCTCGTCTTGATTAACTTTGAAAATATCATGCCTTCAATGTAAATAGATCTGACTGTCTCATACAGGTGAGCAGATCAAATTGTTGCTTCCAAAGACTTTTGGTATAAAATAGGCAAGATAACCCATCTAAATAAAGGTTAAAGAGAGGTGGTGATTGTCAATTAAGTGCTCTGATTGTATAACACAGGCATTTTCTGTATTGTGCGATTTCATTGGACATAAAAACAGAGCACATGCTCATGCGTATTTAATAGGGCTATAGCGATAGTTCAAACTATCGATATATTGCAATAGTGACAAGGGCAATAGTAATGCATCGATTGTAAAACTGAAGATCAATAACTATCGCAATAGTGGTTGGAACTATCGATAGTATTGGTTCATGTAGTACATTGAATCTAAATATGCAGATATGCTTTTATTTCTTAGAGAAAAGACCATGTTACTTGTCTGTGAACAAATTTTGTTGCCTGAAAAGTGATAAATGTTCCTATTTATGTGTAAGCTGGAAAATTAAGTTCTTTTTGAGAGCAAAGGGTTTCTTTTTAAGTTTTTAAATAAAAGATAAACAATAAAATGCTCGTTTTGATACTTTTATTCCTTGTAATTAGATTTCAGAATAGTTATTTTTTTAAAGTTCAATAAAAGCAATAGTATTGCAATGCATCACAATATTAGTTGTGCAATAGTTTAACTATTGCATTGGTACTTTCTGAAAATCAATACTATCGCAATAGTGATTTTTGGGCTCAATCGTCGCCCCTAGTATTTAAGTGTTTATGGTCAATTCTAGACGACCCTTTATGCTGGATGTCCAGATCCAATATACAAAAAGCATGTACATGTATTTTCGTCTTGATTTTAATGATATTCGTATACTACAAAACTGCAGCATACCATTTCTCCCATTTTCAAAATGTTTTCAAAAATTGTCCGTTACAGAGGCATCAAAATGCATCTGCATGTTGGAAAGGTTAAAATTATTAAATGTCTTAACCCTTTCCCTCATATAGACGCTTTCTGATGCTCAAAACAAGCAATTTCTCCTTTTGTCACCACTATTAAACTATTGTACTTTCATTTAAAAGGGAGTTTCCAATTTTTTTCGGGTATGTTTTCAAAGTCGTCTGCTGCAGATTTGTTGCATGTGGAAAAAGGGTTAAGCCTCACAAACAAAACACCAGGCACAATTTTTATTGACTTTTTTTTTCAGCTTGACAGTAAAGAATTATGCTTTGAATTTAAAATGGTACAGGAGATTGAAGTGGCCAACAGTCAGCCGGCACTAGTTAAAGTCTTCGACTATTATGAAACAGGTATAATGGACATTGTTTTATAAAACCAGGTTATCAAAAAAGTTAAAACTTTGTTATTTCAAGGACGATGTCATTGTTCAGGTTCTGGAAGGTCAAATTTTCTTTTCTCAATAACTTTTTTGCGTGATTTCTGAAAAAATTTCAATTCATGATAAACAATTTCTCCATTTGTCACGGTAAGCGTCGGGGATTTGAAACCGGGTGTCCCGTCTTCGATACCAAGTCATGGTGGAGTGTTCTTAGGCAAGGCACATTTCCTAGCCTAGTACTGGCCGCCGTGATATAACTGAGAAATTGTTAAAAACGGCGTTAAACCCCAATCAATCAATCCATTTGTCACAATATTGTCAACTCTTATGTTCTATGCAATAATTTACATTTTCTTTTTTAATATAGAAAGTTTACGTACTTTTTACCTAGATGTTTTCAAAGTAGTCTGCTACAGATTTGCTGTATATCGGAAAGAGGGTAGGGGGAGGGTACTTAAACCCTTTCCCACATAGAACAAAATCTGTAGCAAATAGATTGAGAACATTTTAGCACATTTTTTATTCGATAAAAATCTCCACAGATGATACTTTTAACCCTTTTTATTAGCTCCACTGGCTGAAAGCCAGTCGAGCTTATATCATGGCGAATTGTCCGTCGTGCGTGCGTAAACTTTTTCCTTTAAACGACTTCTTCTCACTAACCACTTGGCCAATTTGGTTGAAACTTCATAGGAAGCATCCTCTCAATGTCCTCTCTTAAATTTCTTCAATTTCTTTTGATCCATCCATAATTCTGGTTTCCATGGCAACCAAAAGAAAAAAATAGTGAAAACTTAAAAAATCTTCTTCTCTGAAAGTGTCAGGCCGATTTTCAAATAATTTTGTAGAAATGTTCCTTGGGTGACCCTTTATTAGATTCCTTCAAGAAATGTTGATTGGTCGAAAAACATGGTCGCCAGAGGGCGGGGCTATTTTGCCTATGACCATAGTGAAAACTTAAAAAATCTTCTTCTCCGAAAGGGTTCAGCCGATTTTCAAATAATTTTGTAGAAATGTTCATTGGGTGACCCTCTATCAGATTCCTTCAAGCCATGTTGATTGGTCGAAAAATATAGCCGCCAGAGGGCGGGGCTATTTTGCTCTATATGACCATAGTGAAAATTTAAAAAATCTTCTTCTCCGAAAGTGTTGAGCAGATTTTCAAATAATTTTGTAAAAATGTTCTTTGGGTGACCCTCTATCAGATTCCTTCAAGCCATGTTGATTGGTTAAAAAATATGGCCACCATGGGGTGGGGCTATTTTGCCTTATATGGCTATTGTGAAAACTTAAAAAATCTTCTTCTCCGAAAGTGTCAGGCCAATTTTCAAATAATTTTGCAGAAACATTCCTTGGGTGACACTCTACAAGATTCCTTTAAGCCATGGTGGTTGGTAAAAAATATGGCCACTAGGGGGCAGGGCTGTTTGGAGATTTGATTTTTGCCTTATGGCCGTGGAGCGATACTGGCCCTCTTGGGCCTCTTGTTTTTTGACAAAATATGTTCAAAGTCGTCTGCTGCAGAATTGTCATATGAGGGAAAGGTTTAATTTTAGAAAGCATTCTGAGCAATTTTTCCAGTCCTAACTATGTTTTCAAATGTCATCTGCATGTGGTAAAATGTTAAAAGAATATTTGAATATTTGTTTTACCCTTGTTTACAGACTTAGAAGTAACAAGTTTCTATGAACTCAGTGTGTGCTCAGAAGACCAACTAGAGCAAATTGATGTCAAAATGGAAGATGAAGATCTCTATGTTGAAGATCCAGATGAGATGAAAGAAGATTTCAGTAATATATACGGTACACTAGAGTATATTTCTATAAAATAGTAATTATGATATAGCAATAAACATTTCAATTATATAAAACAGTACATTAACGAACATTTCAATTATATAAAACAGTACATTAACGAACATTTCAATTATATAATACAGTACCTTAATGAACATTTCAATTATATAATACAGTACATTAATCCTTGCCCTCATATAGACAGACGGTTTGACGCCTCTGCAGCAGACAGCTTTTTGAAAACATAGTGACCAAAGAAGAAATTGCTCAAAATGAGCAATTTCTCCTTTTGCCACAATGTTTTCCACTTTTAGTTATAGGTTATCCATTCAACCATAGAGATTTTCTATTTTTTGACAAAATATGTTCAAAGTCGTCTGCTGCAGAATTGTCGTATGAGGGAAAGGGTTAATGAAGATTTTAATACTTGAATGTTATGACGCAGTAATGAACTCTTTTTTTTTTACGAATTTACATCGATTGTTCAAAAATAAATCCTTTCCCCCATACAACAAATCCGTAGCAGATGACTCAAGAAACTTCTATGCAAAAGTATGGAACATCTAGTATAGAAAAAAGTATAATTATAGTGAATAGAGTTGTAGTAGTAGCATTGTGGCAAAGGGAGAAATTGCTTGCTTTGACCAATTTCTTCTTTTGCCGCAATGTTTTCAATAATCGTCTGCTTCAGATGCATCAAAATGCATATGTAAATGGGAAAGGGTGAAGCCATTTAAAATCTTTTCCATGTAAAATTATTATGCTTACTTAACCCTTTCCCACACACATCTGCAGCAGACAACTGAAATCATACCTGAAAGAAATTGGAAACCCCCCCCCCACTTTAAATGAAAATACGGTAATTGAATAGAGTTGAAAACATTGTGACAAAACATTGTGACCTTCTTATGTGAAAGTGTGCTTGGCATATTTCTGTTATGTTACAGGCCCTCTTCTTAATTTCAAGAAGTCACGTTTAAAACTTCATCAGCATTATTAATTTTTATAATTTATACTTTCTATCATCCCTTTTCTTATTACACAGAGGATAATTGACATCATTGCATGCTGCAGATGTTTTAAAGAATTTTGGGGAAATTAAAATTTGCTAAAAACTAGCAATTGTTTCTTTTCTCATAATGTTTTTCAACTCTACTTGTATAACATTTCTACTTTCAATTATTCATAACCGTTTCCCACATATAATAAATCAATTTTGATAAAAATGAAAACATGTCGAAAAATTGTGGAAAATCCTGACAAGGGAACGTTGAAACATTGGGGCAAAAGGAGAAATTTCTCTTTTATGTCACAATGTTATCAAAAGTTAACTGCTGCAGAGGCATCAGAAAGTGTATGTATGTGGGAAAGGGATAATTATGTTACAAATGTTTGCAAAATGCTTTTAATCCAAAAGAATTGAAAACATTATCCCCTCCAGCAGTTAATGGTTAACAATATCATTACATGTACAAACCAACAGATTTTGGTGATGTAGAGCACACAAATAACGGGGTGGAAAAAAAGAAGAAAGATAACTTACCAGGCCCAGAGGGTCAGACCATCTGCCCTGTATGTAACATGGGAGGGTCCAGTGTGCTGCATAACCTCTGTTCTAAACACCGTAAGTATCTCGGGTCTGTTTAAATATTGTTTTTACGCTGTTTTCAACAGGGCTTCAGTTAAATCACAATGTTTCCTGGGTAAATCACCAGTACTCCCTTTAATGGCCTTTATCCAGAGACCCGGTTCAGCGAGACAGAAGAGCAAAAAGACAAATAATCAACATAACTTAACCCTTTCCCTCATATAGACGCTTTCTGACGCCTCTGCAGCAGACGGCCTTTTGAAAACATAGTGACAAAAGAAGAAATTTCACAAAACATGCAATTTCTCCTTTTGCCACTATGTTTTCCACTTTTTGTCATAGGTTATCCATTCAATTATAGAGATTTTCTATGTTTTAATACAAAATACGTTCAAAGTCGTCTGCTGCAGAATTGTCATATGAGGGAAAGGGTTAATGTCAAGACCTTGAGCGTGATTAATGTAGCTGAAAGCTTGTTTCTGAGTAGACGTAAAATAAAAACCTTGTAGCTAAGACCCAAATTTGACACAATCATGTGGTTCGAAACAAATCTTTTTTATTGTTTTTGATATAATGTCAATTTTTCGCATGACTGAAAACTCCGAAAGTGTCAGACCGATTTTCAAATACTTTTGTAGAAATGTTCCTTGGGAGACCCTCTATCAGATTTCTTCAAGCCATGTTGATTGGTAAAAAAAACCATGGCCGCTAGGGGGCTTATATGGCTTAAGTGAAAACAAAAATCAGGTGAGCGATCCAGGGCCGTCACGGCCCTCTTGTTATTAAATTGAATAAGAAATTAACCTCGTTTTCTTAACCTTTCCAGTTTGGACAGTTGAAACAAAGGGAGATGATTTTTCATTAAGGGTTGTGTCCCCTGGTGATGTTCGAAGTCCGGAGTTGTTGATACGGATCCCAGATACTCTGCGTTCCTGTCAGAAGTGTAGCAGTGCTTTGAAACAAGGTAGGATTTTCCTATACATATTGCTTTTACCACTTTCAACATGCAACAAATCTGCAGCAGATGGCAAGCATATAAAAAATCTCGAATGAAAGTAGAATTATTGAATGTTACAAGTTGGAAAACAATTTGGCTGTAGGTTACAATACACCCAAAAAAATCCAGTAAATCGACCAGTTTCAGTCCTCAATTGTCACACTTTCTAAGCGTTTCTCATGTAGAAATGCATATATCATTGATAAAAATTACCTCCTAGCTTTAAAACAATCCAAAGAAAATGTGGGGTGATGCATTATGCAAGAAAGAACTCGCCAGGCAAAAATGGTTACTGTCATTTTGGACCAAATCGGGCCCGGACAAAACCGGTGTTTAGCATTCTCTACTTTCACTTTTTCCCCAAAAGTTGTCAGCTGCTGACATCAGAAAGCTTCTGTTTGTGGTAAAGTCATGAAGGCAGTTAGTAGGTTAGTAAGTCAAGATGTTTCATATAAGGTGAAATAAATTAACTAAAATATTTAGGAGATACCATGTAACTGCTTATGAAAGAATCACAATTTGTATTTTCCAGGGAAAATGTCACTGGCAGTATTGACGACGGTTGACTGGCAGAATATAGGAAAGAGTTTTGTTGAACCGGACACAGTTATACTGGAATGGTCCGAAACCCAGCAGAAATACCTCCAGAGAGTTTTATCAAACTGTCCTTGAGAAAAACAGTTAACCCTTACATACCCACATAAAATGAGTCTGCAGCATCTAGGCAAAAATATGGTTAATTTCTAGAAATTAACTCTTTCCCTCATACATACTATGAATCTGTAGCAGACGACTTTGAAAACATCTAGTTAAAAATATGGACACTCCTTGTAAATGGGTGTATCAAGTTATTGAATTAGGTTGAAACCATTGTGGAAAAGGAGGAAACTGTTCATTATGAGCAATTTCTCCCTTATGCCACAATGTTTTCAAAATGCATCTGCTGCAGAAGTGTCAAAGTGTATCAATATGAGGGAAAGGGTTGAAGTTCTAATTTAGCCACAATATTTTCAAAGGTCATCTTTTACAGATGTGTTAAAAAGTGTCTGAAAGTGGGAAAGGGTTAATTTCATCCTTTTCCTCATATAGACGCTTTCTGATGCCTCTGTAGCAGACGGCTTCTTGAAAACAGTGACAAAAAAAGAAATTGCTCAAAACGATCAATTTCTCCTTTTGCTATAATGTTTTCCACTTTAATCATAGGTTATCCATTCAATTATAGAAATTTTCTATTTTTTGAACAAAATATGTTTAAAGTCGTCTGCTGCAGAATTGTTGTATGAGGGAAAGGGTTAAAATAGAAGCAGACAGTAATTTGACAGACAGTGCTACCAATATGTTGAAGCGTAACTTGGGACTAATTTTGTATGAAAATCATAACATTTTACAAGTGTTTGTTAGATATCTGGCTGTTAGATTTGGTCTTTGAGTTTCGTTATAGTAGTAAATAGTTTGTTTTTATTCTAAATTAACACTTTCTCTGACTATTTTTTTTAAATTCTTTCAGTCATAATTTTAGTCATGGGTTATCCATTCAATTATAGTGATTTTCTATTTTTGACAAAATATGTTAGTCGTCTGCTGCAGAATTGTCGTATGAGGGAAAGGGTTTAACCTTTCCCAGATACAAAAAATCTTCTGCAGATGACTGAACATTTCTGTAAATGAAAAAAAAAAAAAGCATTATTATTGAATAGATTTGGAAACATAAGGGCCATATGAGAAATTGCTCGATGTTTACAAAGATTATCTGCTGTGCAGGAAGTCAAAGTGTGCCTATGGGAAAGGGGGCTAATTAAAGTTTCCTCGACTGGATTCGATTTGCTCCCCTTAAGCATTCTGTCTAATCTTTGTTATGACCCTGCTCGGAATTGAACCAGCAATATCCCAGACACACACTTAAGTACTATAACGAATATAAGCAGATATTCAATTAATTCTGAGAAATGGTGCAGGGATATATTGTAATTATGCCCATGTCAATTTTGTCAAGGGCTTTAGAAGATGATATTTCTCATAATGAGTGTCGCCTCAACTTCTATATGATTCTTTGCCTATCTGATGCAAACACCAGTTAAATTGATAAATCAACGACTTGGTACATTTCATTTTCCACTTGGACATATATTTTGAATCGATGTAGTTTTTCCCTCAAATACTGATGTTGAACAAATTTCTTTAACCCTTTCCCTCATATAGATGCTTTCTGACGCCTCTACAGCAGACGGCTTTTTGAAAACAGTGACAATAAAAGAAATTGCACAAAACGTGTTTTCCACTTTTAGTCATAGGTTATCCATTCAATTAAAGAGATTTTCTATGTTTTGACAAAATATGTTCAAAGTCGTCTGCTGAAGAATTGTCATATGAGGGAAAGGGTTAATTGTATTGTATAACAAGATGCATGTATTTGTATACGTAATAAACTATGTCTAACCAAAAGTATCATAATTATGCCATACTTCATGATTTAAATCGGCATGTGACCATGAAACCCTATGTTATCAATACTGACAGAATTACTTGTTGAAATAATTATTTTCTGTAGCACATAAGATTTGGTTGTGCAATAAGGGAGATCAGGTGAGGGACATACCCATTTACTCCCTCTTCTCTACAGCCAAGTCTGGGTAGCAACGAGAGCAACGAGGGCTGTCAATCCAGGGGTTGTGAGTTTGAAACCTTGGCTAACATACCTTCCAATGTTTGACAAAAATAAAGGCAACAAGCATAATTTTTCTTCCCCAATGGGCTTACAGTCTATGCAGAAAAGTAGCCAGTTGCTTGGAAAGACTGGTGAGAAAGTCTGGAAACACAAGGATAGGTTATTTGTCGCCATAAAATAACGTGAGGCCCAAAATCACTAGAGCCATATAGGTTACAATACACCAAATAAATTCCTTCTTTGTTGTCATTTTGTACCAAATCAGGCCTGGACAAAACTGGCGTTTAGCATTCTCTACTTTCACTTTGAAACAAGGTCAAAATACTAAAAGTGATCAAATCAATCATTTCAAGTGCATTCTATACACATTTACAATGAATTTAAACTCAATGTCATATATTCAATACATTCTGATGATGGTATACACTCTTTTTTATGCTAACAAAGTTTTTTGTAGGGACTATTTGGGTGTAGATCAGCATGACAGTGATTGTATTTGGCGTAATTTGGCCTACAAGTCAAAACAGCCACGCCCCATGGTGGCCATGTTTTTCGACCAATAAACATGGTTTGAAGAAATCTGATAGAGGGTCACCCAAGGAACATTCCTACATAGTTATTTGGAAATCGGACAAATACTTTTGGAGAAAAAGATTATTAGAGTTTTCAATACAGGCGAACAATCGACATGGCTTGAAGGAAGCTGGTAGAAGGTCATCCAAGAAACAATACTACAAAATTATTTTGAAATCAGCAAATGGTGGCCATTTTATCAATCAACATAGTTTGAGGGAATCTGAAAAAGGGTCACCCAATTAACATTCCTACAAAATTATTTTGAAATCGGCCAGACTTTTTTGGAGAAGAAATTCATTAAAGCCATATATAAAGCAAAACAGCCCCGCCCCTGGTAGCCATGTCTTTTGATCAATCAACATGGCTTAAAGGAATCTGATAGAGGGTCACCCAAGTAACATTTCTATTAAATAATTTGGAAATCAGTTAAGATTTTTAAAGTTTTACTATAGCCATCCATATAAGGCAAAACGGCCTTACATTTCTACAAGTTTATTTGAAAATCGACCGATCGGTTTGGGTTGGGAGAAGAATCCAAACAAATTGAAGGAATTTAGGACAGGACATTGAGAGGATGCTACCTGTGAAGTTTCATCCCCATTGACCCACTCGTTGCAGAGAAGATGTTGACGCACAGACAGTTCGCCATGACATAAGCTTGACTGGCTTTCAGCTAGTGGAGATAAATTTCATTGAAACCGCTCATCAATTTTATCTAGACCTGAAATAATCCACTTTTTCTATTGCTGGTGAAAGTTTCAGATTTTGTTCAGGTAATGACAAACTCCAATTAGCATCATTTAATAATATCTTTAATAAATTAAATGCAGGCAACATTTACAGAGTTTAACATGAGACATATAACATCATCTAAAGCAAATAAATATCTTGTTTTTTTCCATACACCAATCATTGAATTATCCCTTTCCCTCATGCAGATGATTTTTGAAAACTTTGTAACAAAAGGAGAAATTGCTCATGTTTTGGCACAATGTTTATAACTCAATTAAATCATACTTATATAATCATACTTTCAGATAAATATATTTGTAATAATTTTACTTAGTTGTTTTCAAAGTCATCTTCTATGTTAAAATCTTTTCAGATAGAAGCTAGTATGAACATAATTAAAGCTTAGATGATCCTTTATGGAAGCAAAACCTGATTAACCCTTTCCCACATACAAAACAAAATGCAGCAGATGATTTTGAAAACACTTTGGCAAAAGGAAATCCACAATGTTTTCAAAAGATGTCTGCTGCAGATGCGTCTAAATGCATCTGAAAGTGGGAAAGGGAAAATAAAACTATTTTCTTAGTTGAGAACAATTGCAGTAGGAATGCATGTTGTTTTATAATCTATCCCCCCTTAGACGGAATGTGTCGGCCGGATCAGTCTGCGCGGACAGCGCAGGCTGATCTGGTCGATACATTACGCAGATGTCTATCGCGCTATTCAAAAGTCATCTGCTGCAGATAAGTTTAAAGAATTGACATAAATTATCTTGCAAGGAAAAAAAGGGGGACTACGGTCGAAACAAACCTGGCAAGTGAAGGCATGACAGATGAGAGAGGAATAGCCAAGTGTGAAAAGTCATGATACTATTTCAAGATTTCTTGCTATGGATAACTGACTGGGTTAAATTAAACTATATTAGTCACAAGCATCATTCATCTTTCACCAATGGGCTAACAGTCTATGTGGAAATGCAGCCAGTTGCTTGGAAAATATGACTTTTGTAGTGTGAGGAAACATATGAGTAGGTCAACTGGCCGCCATGATATGACTGATTTTTTTTGAAAATGGCATTAAAGTAAAACCCCAATCAATCAATCGCACAGCAGAAATATATTAATTACTAGTTTAACCCTTTACCTCATACAGACGCTTTTTGACGCCTCTTCAGCAGACAACTTTTAAAATCAAAGTGACAAAATGAGAAATTGCTCAAAACAAGCTATTTCTCCTTTTGCCACAATGTTTTCATCTCTTTTTAAACGCTTTCCTGATACCTCTGCAGCAGACTGCTTTTTGAAAACATGGCACAAAAGAACATTTTGTTCAAAATGAGCAATTTCTCCTTTTGTAACCATGAGTTCCAAATTTAGTTCGGGTTTTCAAATATTCAAATATATTTTCAAAGTCAACTGCTGCAGAATTGTTGCTTGTGGGAAAGGGTTAAACAAGGAAAAGATTGTGTGAGAATGAATTACCAATTTCCCAAGGATATTATGAGCTGTGCTTCAGGAAATCCAACCTGATGTTTTATGAAAATTCATGAAGGTTGAATAAAAAATGACATTTCAAGACATTTCACAAGGTGTTTTTTATACATTTGAGCTCATACTTAAGCTTTTGACCTCACATATGTTCTGTAAATTTTCATAAAGATCAAATAGGAAACGTGGCCTTCAGTGTTAAAAAGGTAATTGTTGATGATGGACGTCATCGGACAGACACAGGGTGATCAAAATAGCTAACCGTGAGCACTTTGGGCTCTGATGAGCTAAAAAGAATTTGTTCACATCTAAGGAATGACAGTATACATTAAACCCTTTCCCAAATGTAGACACTTTTTAACACTTTTTCAGCAGACTACTTTTGAAAATATTGTAACAAAAGGAGAAATTGCTCCATTCAATGATTGATCTTGCGCTTAAAAGAGATTTTTTTTGTGTGTGTATTATGTAGAAGTTTTCAAAGTTGACTGCTGCAGATTTGTCGTATGGGAATTTAATTTTATATAACATCTCCATTTCTCACAATATTGTCTTGTGTTTTTTTTGTAAACTCAAACATTATAAGATTCAACAAGATTCTTCAAATGTAATTTTTGGGTCTTGGTCAAAAACAAGATTGATCATGTGTTGCCTCACAATAAACAATTGATAAAGTCAGGGTATGGACAGACAGACAGACAAAAAAGAAGCGATCCCCAAGTGGTTTTTGACATTGCAATCAACACAACACAACAAATTATCAGCAGCTTTGACCAAACAAAATCGACCTCAACTCTCTCAGCTCTAAACTTCCTAAAGTAGACTCTTCTATGTTCAAAATCAGTTGATTCTATTTTTCATGTAAAAAGAGTTTTTGTTCATTTTGAAAACTAAAAGGCAAACAATGCTGATCTCATTACAAGCTGACTCGCATGAATCTGTATTGTTTACAAAAACCTCAAAGTGTCGGAACTGTCTCAAGAACTGAGGTCTAAAAAACCATTAAAATGCAACAACTACACTAGAATGGAGTGCTTCCCGGAGCATGTGTGTCTCCTGCCGGGGCCTTGTCAGAAAATGTTAATTTTGGACAGAAAAGGGGCAATAACTCTGATATAAAAAATATTTGGATTATCCCCCTTTTTGTGAACCCATCACAAAGATTGATATAAACATTTGTCATAAGTTTCATTCCAATCGGGTGAATCCTTTGAGTAGAAAAAAAGTAATTTGAATTTTTTTTACAGAAAAGGGGCAATCCCCCTTTTGTGAACCAATCACACACATTGATATAAACATTTGTCAGAAGTTTCAATGTAATCCTTTGAGCAGAAAAAAAGTTATTTGAAAACGTGACGAAAAAGTGTGACGACAGACTGACGCCGGACAAAAAAAAAAGTAATCCCCAAGTGCCTACCATGCTACGCAGGTGACACAAAAAGTGATTATATTGGCAATACATGAGATTTCAACTTGTGCATCTGCAGGTCACAAACTATCAAATAAATATGAAAAGGGAAAATAACTGCAAAAACAAGCAAACTAGAGCTATGTTTTGTGTGCACTTCAGTTAACAAGCTAACTAAGAACCAAGTTTGAAAATGATACATTGGAAATTAATTGTCACAAGAGCATTCCATGAAACACATGTGTCGCCTGAGAAAGTTGGATAATAAGTCATAAAATGGACGGACAAATAAAGACGAAAAAAGGGAAGATAATGTAAAAAATAAGCATACAAGGGTTATGGTCCTATCCTCTTGATCACAAGGTATAAATGTTGAAATTTTGAAGTGAATCTACCAAACAGAAACAAAGTTCTGAACAATTAATGCAAAGCTTGAGGGATAGAGAAGTTCTCCAACTGGCACGGGACACAAATACTAGAGCTATCACTGTAAGTGGTCAATACCGCCATGATACTGCCTTGTCATATTAACATGGCAACCACAATAAAACAGTGGTCTAATTTGAATACAATTATTTCCAATTGTCCAATAGTTATTACACCATAAGAAATCCATCTCGGCTGCTATAAATTATTTGTACAATTTAGACAAGAGCAAACAAATTATTATTTAGACTACAAAATATGAAATAAGCAGTGGAAATATTCTAAGTTTAAAAGGAACAATAGCTCGATAAAAAATAGTGCTTTGTAAGTCAAACTTGACTGGCATTCTAAGTTCTTAGCCCTTTCCCTCATATAGACGCTTTCTGACGCCTCTGCAGCAGGCGTCTTTTTGGAAACATAGTGATAAAAGAAGAAATTGCTCAAAACGAGCAATTTCTCCTTTTGCCACAATGTTTTCCACTTTTAGTCATAGGTTATACATTCAATTATAGAGATTTTTCTATTTTTTGACAAAATATGTTCAGTCGTCTGCTGCAGAATTGTCGTATGAGGGAAAGGGTTCAGTTGTCTGTGTCATGGAAAGGATTAACCCACATAAAACAAATCTACAGCAGACTACTTTGAATACACCTTTGAAAAAATATGGAAAACATCTATAAATATAAGTGTAATTATTGAATAGAGTTTAAAACATTGTGACCAAAGAAAATGCTCATTATCAGCAATTTCTCATTTTGCCACAATGTTGTCAAATATCGTCTACTGAAGTGGCATTAGAAAAAGTTTGTTAAGTGTTAAATAAATTAAATGCCCTGGCACAATGTTTATCTACAATTTTTGCTGATGTTGCATTGCATTTGTATTTTCTTTGGTTAGGTTGCATGCCAGAACTTTGTTTCAAATCTAAAAATTGTTTTATCAGGTAACAAGAAAAACCTGGAATATTAAAATGAAAAATTTAATAATATTTTATCTAATATTTTCTATTGAAATACTCTAAACAGGTTTATCCATTCTATGTCTGTTTTTATAGCACCCAGAACAATAAAACTCCCTATCTTTACTACCAAAAAACGTACAAGTTGGATTTTTGCATGGCTGCCCACTAGGTTTGGTTTCTGCATTCTTTGGTAGTAGTTTAGGGGATACTGGGTTTGGTTTTTGCAGGTTTTGCAGAACACTGTTCGAGGGAGCAACATAGATTGACTTGACAGGATAGTCCACATTGTCGTAGTCCGGTGAAGGGGTTCTATTTCTTACTGGTGCACGGGACGGGTTGGGACTGTGAGGTGCTTGTCCCTTACTGTGGACTTTCAGATCAACGTGGGAGGGTTGAGAAGCAGCAGTAGTATCCACTGTGGCGTTCATATCGTAAAATTTAGACTTCTGTCCAACTTTAGTAGAATCTGGAGTGTCAGACTGTTTATGCATATTAGAAAAGTTCTTCAGTAAATCTTTCTCCTGACTGATAAGTTGTAGTTTCTGATCATTAAAACATTTAGAACACAAATAACTCGTCTCCACAGTACCGAACAAGTGACATCCACTAGTGACACAGGGAACACTCTGTCGCTGAACAACATTAGTCGAATTCTGACCCCGACTCACAATTTGATTATTGCGCAATTTTCTCGTTGACATATCCTTCTTGAATCTTTCCCCAGCGTCAAACAAGTAATTATCTATCATCTTTTGATGAGTGTCGCTTTTCTTCAACATGAGCTTACAGCACCAGACAGTAGATTGCTCCAAGTCTCCTAGAGCTGAAATTGTCAATGGTCTTTTGGTGCTTTGCGTCAGAGATAGTTTCCTCGTCATCTTTTTGTCGTCTTTATTTCCCTTTCCGAGGTTTTTCAACTTCTTACCGACACTTTTACCAAAGCTTCCGAACTGTTTTGAAACTGAATGTAACTGTTGAGACATTTTCCCGTCTTTTTTCTTGGTTTTGTCTATCAATCCGTCGTCTGATTCGTAAGACCCTGTAGAATATCTGTCGTCACTGTTACTGTCCAGGTACCCGCCACATACACTCAACTTTTCTAAATCCATGTAGCGCTTCAACAGATTCAATTTGCTTTCATCTGGCATAGTAAAGTCAGCATTGTTGTTGTCCCAGTTAAAGTTTATCCCCGGATCAATAGAGAAGTGTAGAGGTAGATAGTCTAACTCGGGATTTACAATTGGAATTGCAACTGAAATAGAAGAGAGTATGCAGATGAGTTAACCCTTTCCCTCATATAGACGCTTTCTGACGCCTCTGCAGCAGACAGCTTTTTTAAAACATAATTGACAAAAGAATAAATTGCTCAAAACAAGCAATTTCTCCTTTTGTCACAATGTTTTCCACTTTTTGTAATAGGTTATCTATTCAATTATAGAGATTTTCCAATTTTTGACAAAATATGTTCAAATTCATCTGCTGCAGAATTGTTGTATGAGAGAAAGGGTAAAAACTCTTTCCCACACATTTTGACAACTATGCAGCAGATGGCATTAGAAAACATTGTATTGACTTGACCTTGCTTAATGCTATATATGGCTTTTCTCAAGACTGGTCTCAGTCAATGAAATCAACTTTTTGTGGTTTTTTTACCCATTTCTCATTATATAGCCACAAGAGCTGTACAATTAATAACTTTTGACGTTGACCACCCAAAGAAACATTCCTGTTAAATTGACAATGATGATTAGGAGATGGTGTCTCAAGAAAATCTTGACTATACAACAGACACAAGATAGTCATCACAGTAGTACACTTAAAGCACTTGGTATTCAGGTGAGCTAAATTTCTAAAGATACATCCCCAATCATTTTTACAGGATAAATTAAGAAATATCTAGGTAAAAATTTAAGGAGGTTAAACAGACGAATTTGAAAAGATCTAAGCAAAGATAAAAAAGTCTCTATAAATGAAAATTATTGTAAAGAGTTGAACACTTTATGGCAAAAGGATGAACAATTTCTCTTTTTGCTACAAAGTCTTCAAAAGCATATCTTTCTTGGGAAGGGTTAACCCTTTCCCTCATATAGACGCTTTCTGATGCCTCTGCAGCAGACGGCTATTTGAAAACATAGTGACAAAAGAAAGAATTGCTCAAAACGAGCAATTTCTCCTTTTTGTCACAATGTTTTCCACTTTTAGTCATAGGTTATCCATTCAATTATAGAGATTTTCTATTTTTTGACAAAATATGTTCAAAGTTGTCTGCTGCAGAATTGTCGTATGAGGGAAAGGGTTAATATTCCTACCTGGAAGACCATTTTTATCCTCCTCCCGACTGGTATCCATTGGAGCAAGGGCAGAGAAATGGGCAGCGTCGTAGGTCAGCAGTAGAGGTGAACGATAACAGTGACTAGCCTCGCACTCCAGTGGTAGATAAATCCCCCCAAATGGTATCGGGGCAAGGGCATCCCCACTCACATCTTTGAGTATCGTATCAGCAACAATAACAATGGGACGTTGTATGACGTGCGCCAAAACAAACACGTGGAATTCTTCTAGACTCTCGTACACAACTGGTGTATCTGGATCTACTTGTTCGGAAGATGACCTGAAAGACGAGAAAGCAAATGGATTTTTTTAATGTTCTGTTTTATTCACAACAATTCTCAAAAATCAAAGTATTTCAATCAGAGGTCAAGATAAGGAGGAGTGAACAGCTCAAAAAACATATGTGAACCTAGTGAACATATACTACAAGAATTGTGTCAAATAAGAGTTTTAGAACATGCAAAACGTTCTTATCTAGAGCTCTGATCATTGAAGTTATATCAGTAAATCAAATCTGGCATTGTAGCAGCAATCAGACGGATGTCCCCAGAATTCTAAATACACAACATGAGCACTAGAAGTGGATGCCTGCACTCATCTGATGTATGAAATTCCAAAATGGCAAAACTTTACTATCATTCGAGGTTGAAAAAGAGCCATAATTCAAGCAAAATGCATCGTTGAGTTTAGACTGCCTTCGAGCAGACGACAATACAACAAGAGCCGCAAGTGAACGTCTGCTTTTTTCGAAAAAAGATCACATTACTGAATATTTATTGAAGCCAGAGTTGGGATCCTAAAATACCATTCTTTACAGCCATAACTATGACCAGCCCTTCATCTACATGTACGTATGTCTAGTAGACCCTACAATGTTTTCAACTCATATATGCATATTTTATTCGTTTTGTTTTAAAAGTCGTCTGCTGCAGATTTGTTGTATGTGGGAAAGGTTTAACTCTTTCCAAACAACAAAAAATATGCAGCAGACAACTTTGAAAACATCAAGGCAAAAATAAGGAAAAATCTCTAAGATGCCAGACTTAGTAATACTATTGAGTGGAGTGGGCAAACATTGAGGCAAAGTAGAACTTGCTTATTTTCCACAATTTCTCCTGTTAATGGAAAGTTTCAAAATGTGTCTACTGTAAATGAGACAAAATATCTCTACATGTGGGAAAACGTACTACGTACAAAGTCACAATGTAAAGAAACATATACACTTCAAACAATCACTTCTTATTTAACCCTTTCCCTCATACAACAATTCTGCAGCAGACGACTTTTAAAACAAAACGAATAAAATATGCAAGAACATATTTTGTCAAAAAATAGAAAATCTCTATAATCAAATGGATATTAAAGTGGAAAACATTGTTTTGAGCAATTTCTTCTTTTGTCACTATGTTTTCAAAAAGCCTTCTGCTGCAGAGGCGTCTGTCTATATGAGGGAAAGGGTTAATCCCATAAATAATAATCATGAGCCACACCAGTGAAACATAGAGCTTATGTTACAATGTATACATATATAATACGTCAGATTTCTGACAGGATATGCATGCATGTATTTTTGTGCATTTCACTGTATACACATCATAAGACCACTTTAAAAGTAATTGGCCGGACACAGATGGTTGTAGCTCGACGCAGAGCTCCTTTCCCCACAATTTCTCTCTTATTATTAACCCTTTCCCTCATAAAGATGCTTTCTGAGGGTCAAATAAGTATTTTAGAACATGCAAAACGCACCTTATCTTGAGCTCTGTCAACACATACTTAATTCAACAATCACCACTCTGAATAACGACCATTCTTATAACCAGGTATTAACTTAGTTGAAAACCTGCTTTCACCCTCCTCCCTCATACATATTAACTCCTTTGCCACAGACAACTATTGAAAACATTGTGACAATAGGAGAAAATTCTTATCATACGCTCATTTTTAGAAATGCTTAATATCTTTGCCAAGATGATTTCAAAGGTGTCTACTGCAGATTTCTTGTATGTGGGAAAGGGTTAACCACTGCACGATAACTTACTGCGTAACCATACTATCACAGCAGCTGTTCTTTCTAGTATGCATAGTTCCTGGAAGTGATCTAGGCGTGCTTGATGCAAGCCGTAACACATTCTCCCATTCTTGGTTCCACTCATCTTCAGAAAATATCAAACCAGCCTAAGAAGAAATTAAAAATTCACAGTCGTTAATCAATAACAAAATTACATTCCATCTCAAACCATTATCAAGATAGATCAACATTTTGACTCTATATCGTAAATGTAATTCTCATTTTCCATAACACTGTTTAACCCTTTCTGACACCTCTGCAGCAGACAGCTTTTTAAAAACATAGTGAAACAATGTTTTCCATTTTTAGTCATAGGTTATCCATTCAATTATAGAGATTTTCTGGTTTTTGACAAAATATGTTCAAAGTCGTCTGCTGCAGAATTGTCGTATGAGGGAAAGGGCTAACACTTTCCTGCATGTATACAGACACATTCCGATGCCTCTGAAGCAGATGACTTTTAAAAACATTGTGGCAAATGGAGAAATTGCTCCTCATGAGCAATTTCTCCATTTACTAGAATGTTTTCAACTCTATTCAATAAATTATACATTTAGTTTCAGACATTTTCCATGTTTTTGCCTAGATGTTATCACAGTCATTTGCTGTAGATTTGCTGTATGTGGAAAAGGCTTAAAACAAGAGCTATTGAAGTTCTTGTCACACAAAAGAATTTTTTTTTTTATCAAAATAGCTATGCACTTTTTAAGTCTCCAATTTATGACCTGACCTTGACTTTGGAACTACTAGGTCCCACATTGATATACACCTCTTTCTAATTGTCTGTGTTAATTAAACTGTTGCATGATGAATACATAACTGGATAGGTAAACAGAATAGTTCTATGTAAACTGACCTTGTAATGAATAACATAATATTATACCACCGTAAATAAAGGATAGATTGATTGTTTGTTGTCCTATACCACTTTGAACAATGCTTACAGTGATATCATGGCATTTCCATTACTACTGATAAATTCATCCTGACACCAGCCAGTCAGTTGTAATGCAAACCCCGCAACTCTGAGCACCAAGGAGGTCAATGAAACAAAGTCAATGAAACAACACCATCTTTATGAGCAATTTCTCAATATTCTCAATGTTTTCAGAAGTCTTCTGCTGCTGATGCGCCAGAATGTATCTGTACATGGGAAAAGGTTAAGAGTATCAGATTGCCAACTGTTTAAAGGTGTGAGTTTGTTGCCATCTTCACTAAAAAAAAAATCTTGACGAAATTATGAACAATTATGTGTAAATATTGAAAACATTGTGGCAAAAGGAGAAACTGCTCATCATGAGCAAATTCTCCTTTGCCACAATGCTTCCAAATGACGTCTGCTGCAGAGGCGTCAGAAAGTGTCTGTATTTGGAAAAATGTTACCCTGGTCAATACAGAAACACGCATTATGAACAATTTCTTATTTTGCCACAGTTATTTCAAAAGTCATCACCTGCAGATTCCTCAAAATGTATCTGTTTAACCTTTTCCCATATACTACAAATCTGCAGCAGACGACTTTGAAAACAACTAGCCAAAAATATTGAAACCTCTATAAATGAAAGTTTGATAATTGAAAAGAGTTGAAAACCTTTGTGGCAAATGGAGAAATAGCTCGCAATTTCTTCTTTTGACACAATGTTTTCAAAACTGTCTGCAGCAGATGCTTCAGAGAGTGTGTGTTTGTGGGGGAAAAGGGTTAAAGTGTTAGATCCCCACCTGTTTATTGGCCTGAGTCTGTTGCCATCTCCACCTCCTGTACAATGCCTGTCTGTAATACTTTTTGGTGAGAGTATCAAATAGCGCCTTCCTCAACATTAACTGTCTATCATGGATGCCCCACATTGCTGTCAAATAAAGTTTGAGTAAGGCTAAATGCAAACCAATGCAAACCACTTT
Source organism: Serripes groenlandicus (assembly GCA_031761405.1). Classification (NCBI taxonomy): domain Eukaryota; kingdom Metazoa; phylum Mollusca; class Bivalvia; order Cardiida; family Cardiidae; genus Serripes; species Serripes groenlandicus. Next base: position 134,835,645 of record JASEVX010000002.1, on the reverse strand, counting down.
ATTCTACAGCAGTTCAAAATTGATCAAGAGAGAGAGAGAGACAGAGAGATTTCTTTTAATCAGATATGTCTACTTTTATTGTTTAACCCTTTCCCTCATACGACAATTCTGCAGCAGACGACTTTAAACATATTTTGTCAAAAAATAGAAAATCTCTATAATTTATTGGATAACCTATGACTAAAAGTGGAAAACATTGTGGCAAAAGGAGAAATTGCTCGTTTTGAGCAATTTCTTCTTTTGTCACTATGTTTCAAAAAGTTGTCTGCTGCAGAGGCGTCAGAAAGCGTCTATGAGGGAAAGGGTTAAAAGTATCATTTTTTTTTTGAAATGAGACCTTTGTCACCTTATTAATTAACACTTTCTCCCATAAAACTGATCTGCAGGTTTTTTGTTGTTTTTTTTTCCCATTCTTTTCATGAGATATGGCATCTCGAAAAGAAAAATGGTCAAAATTGTGCTAAATCAATCATCCAAGTGAAATTAAAGTAGCAAATGTGTTTGTTCTAATGTCATAACAATTCTGATCAAGAAATGGAAAGAAAATGAAAATAGACACTGTAAAAAAATCCCAGATTTTGTCATTTATTCCCCTTTCTTATGCCGCATGGTATAACATAATTGGTTGAATTACTTTAGAAGAGGTTGAGGGGCAACTAAGAAAGATCTCTTCCAAATAATCTTGAAATTAGAAAAGCAGATTCCAGGGAGGAAAGAAATGAAATGGAACACATATTGTATTATTCTACGAAGTGTGAATAATGTTACTTTTGCAATATAAAATGTGAATCTTAACTATTAACCCTGACAAAAATTGATTGTGTAATACATGTATTGGATATTTATTCCAAATTAAAGAATAGTGACCTTGATTGATGGAGAGAGCAGATTCAATTCTTTTTTTTCAAAATTCAGCTACCATAAGTAACCTTGATCATTGATTAGTTGCCCACTACATGTATATGAGAGAATAAGGAATGAGAGTGTAAATAATATGTAAAATCTGTACAGTGTGCGATGGGTAGACCCCGACCCATGACATCCTTATTTACCGGGGAAATAAATGGGTTACCAATGGTTATTGAAGAAAAAAAAAAAAAAAAAAAAGATTTGGAAATTTACCCACTTTCTGATGCCATGGCAACCAAAGTTTTATATAACTTTCAAATCTTTGAACATTTTCTTGATTTTTAACAAGCTTTTTGAACTCATTAACAAAAAAAACCCACTTCTTTATTTCTTGTCAATTTTCTATATTTTTGCCAAGATGTAAGCTTGAGATTTGTTGTTGGTTGGTTTCGGTTTAGAGACCAGCTGGTATCCTGCACCTTATAGGCTTATACATACCTAATGAAGCAGCATGTAATAAACAATTCCCATCTCCAGATGTTGCCATGGGTAACAATCGCTGACACACGCCCACCTCAGCCCACCAATTCAATCGACCTGACAAAAGAATTTATACTACAATTAAACTACAAACAGTAAATAGTTCTCCTTTTGACACAAGATTTTTCAATATTTCCATATTTTTGTCTAGTTGCTTTCTATGTTGTCTGCTGCAGATTCGTAGTATGTGCTAAAGGGTTATCCCTTTACCACATACAAACACATATGAGACACTGATTCAGAGGACTTCTTTTGGAAACATTGTCAGCAAAGATCAAACTTCTCAAAACTAGCAAAAAAATACCTCCTTATTGCAACTAAAAATTAAAACAAGCAGACAGCTTTTTGAAAACATAGTGACAAAAGAAGAAATTGCTCAAAACGAGCAATTTCTCCTTTTGCCACAATGTTTTCCACTTTTGGTCATAGGTTATCCATTCAATTAAAGAGATTTTCTATTTTTTTAACAAAATATGTTTAAAGTCGTCTGCTGCAGAATTGTCGTATGAGGGAAAGGGTTAATCATGATCTTTCTATCTAATTATCTCGATGGTAGAATCTTGCCATTTACATTCCTTTGCTGTATTTGTTTCAACTCTGATCTTTCATAAATGTTTACACACATATTGTTGTGTGTGGAACAGCAGCCATGATTCAAAATACTTGAGTAAGACAGGAAGGCACCCTTGACAAGATGTAGACCAATTACTGCTTTATTGTCACGATGATGTACAACAGTCAAGAGATTGATTGATATGAATTTATCCCCTTTTTTAACAATTAATCAGTCAAATCGCGGCCGCCAGTCAACTACCTATGTATTGTCTGGCTTTCTCACTCCAGTGATCCAAACAACAGGCTGCTTACTCACATAGATTATAAGCGAATTGGTAAAAGATGAATGACGCTTGTCGCATTGACTTTTGTTAAACATGAGAAAGAATGTCGGCCAAGCTGGGGTTCAAACTCATAACCCATGGATTGACAGCCCGTGTAATTTCCGACTGAACTACCAGGGCTCAGCAAGTGAATTATAGTCTGAAACACAGAGAAAAAGATAGGGAGCATAACACTGCATATTTGACCGCCTCCTTGAATGCCAGAGGTCAAAGGTTTGATCACCTGCAGGGTCATACTAAAGATTTTAAAAAAGGAAGTAATGGCATGCCGTCCTAGGTGCTCAGGATTGTGGGGGTAGCATTACGACTTGAGTTGCAGGTGTCAGGATAACTGGACCAGTAGTTCTGGTTAAAAACCCAAAAGATGCCGCAATATAATTTAAAATTGTTGAAAGCTGCAAAAAACACTGTACAAACAAAAACATTCAAACCTACCTGCTTGTTCCAATGAGACAAGTGTTGAGAGTTCAATCAGATCTCGTTCTAAAAATGCGCGGAAGTCCTCCGCATAGCCTGTAACATCTGGCAGTACAAACGTCTGTACATACATGTTGTCGTAACAGTCTTCCTCTATATCGTGCATCACATTCTGTCTCTCCATATCCACCAACATTGCATTCTGGGATATCTTTGATATACCTCTTTTAAGGAGTTTAGGAGCTGTTAAATATGGAAAAGATAAATTAGCCCTTTCCCTCATACAGATGATTTCTGACACCTCTGCAGCAGACGACTTTTAAAAACATAAAGAGCAATGTCAATTCTTTATTAATCCTTATCCTCATACAGATGCTTTCTGATGCCTCTGCAGCAGACGGCTTTTTTGAAAACATAGTGACAAAAGAAGAAATTGCTGAAAACGAGCAATTTCTCCTTTTGCCACAATGTTTTCCACTTTTAGTCATAGGTTATCCATTCAATTATAGAGATTTTCTATTTTTTGACAAAATATGTTCAAAGTCGTCTGCTGCAGAATTGTCGTATGAGGGAAAGGGTTAAATGTCATCAAATGTCTACTGTAAAGTGTATTCTTGATTATTTATTGATTTTGAGTCCTAAACAAATAGCTTAACCCTTTCCCTCATACGATAATTCTGCAGCAGACGACTTTGAACGTATTTTGTCAAAAAATAGAAAATCTCCATAATTGAATGGATAACCTATGACAAAAAGTGGAAAACATTGTGGCAAAAGGAGAAATTGCACGTTTTGTGCAATTTCTTCTTTTGTCACTATCTTTTCAAAAAGCCGTCTGCTGCAGAGGCATCAGAAAGCGTCTATATGAGGGAAAGGGTTAATCTGATGCAATGACTTTAATCATTATCTCATTGATTTCAGCCTCTTTCATAATCCCTCGTTGTTAACAAGTTCTTTACATATTCATGAACTTTTCTTTGCTAAACACTGAAAAATTAGTAGAAAACAATTTAGACAAAGAATTAACTGTATGGGTGTGCAGTGATCTTAGTCTTCTTTGGTTAAAATGTGGTTTAGCCATTTCCCTCTGCAGCAGAGAAATTTTGAAAAACGTTGTGGCAAAAGAAGAAATTGCCCATGATGAGCAATTTTCCCCTTTTGCCACAACGTTTTCAACTCTATATAATAATTAAACTTTCATTTATAGAAATGTTTCAAATATTTGCCAGTTTGTTTCAAAAATCATATACTGCACAATGTGTTGCATGTGGGTTAACGCTTTTCCGCCTGCAGAAGAATTTTCACGTTATAACAGCAGACGACTTTTAAAAACATTGTGGCGAAAGGTGAAATTGCTCATGACAAGCAAATTCTCCTTTGGCCACAGTGTTTTCAACTTTATTTAACAATTAGGTTATCTTTAATTTTAGGTTTTTGTCACTATGTCTTCGAAGTCGTCTAACGCAGATTTGTTGTATGTGGGAAAGGGTTAAAGTCATACACAACAGGATGTTTATATAAAGTTTTGAACAGCAAAAATCAGAGTTTTAACAATTCACTTACTTGAACAACCAGTGGGTTATTATTTCTCTTATTTCACCTTTTAACACATTTCTATCTAATAATTAAACACTTATTTATACAAATTGTTCACATTTTAGCCAAAATGTATAATTAAACTCTCTTTTATAAAAAAAAATTCTCACATTTTTGCCAAATTGTTTTCATCTCCTGCAAATTTGTTGTATCTGAAATAGGTTCTAACTAGAACTTGTTGTATCTGAAATAGGCTCTAACTAGAACTTTCAATGGGTATTCCTCCTTTTGGGACCATGTTTTCATCTCTATTGCATATATTAAACCTTCATTTATAGAAATGTTTGCAGTTGTGTTGAATGTTTTCAAAAAGGTCTGCTGCAGGTTTTATGTATGTTGTAAAAACCCTTACTAGAACCACCAGTGGGTATTTCTCTATTATTTCACATTTTGCCATCCATGTTTTCACCTCTATCTAAAAATTAACCCTTTCCCTCATATAGACACCTTCTGACGCCTCTGCAGCAGATGGCTTTTTGAAAACATAGTGACAAAAGAAGAAATTGCACAAAACATGCAATTTCTCCTTTTGCCACAATGTTTTCCACTTTTTTTCATGCAGCAGACGACTTTGAACATATTTTGTCAAAACATAGAATATCTCCATAATTGAATGGATAACCCATTCAATTATGGAGATATTCTTTGTTTTGACAAAATATGTTCAAAGTCGTCTGCTGCAGGATTGTTGTATGAGGGGGAAAGGGTTAAACCTTCATTTATAGAAATTTCTCAGTTGTGTCAAATGTTTTCAAAGAGGTCTGCTGCAGATTTTATGTATGTTGAAAATACCCTTACTGGGTCTTTCTCTATTATTTCACATGTTGCCATCCATGTTGTCACCTCTATCTATAAATTAAACATTCATTTATGGAAATGTTTCACATTTGTTGGAATGGGGAATACACTTACTAGAACTGCCAGTGGGTATTTCCACCTTATTTTTCTGTTGTTTTATTGTAGGAAGAGGAGCTGGTTCATCTCTGTTCTCCGCGGAAATTTTGTTTTCCTTCAGTAAGGACTCCTTTGACGAGGTCCCATTATTATGTCGGGGGAATGGCGGTGTTTTGTGGACACTTTCCCCTATGATCACAGACGATACACCAGGCTTGTTATTGATGCTGGGTTTGGGTGAGGTAGGAGGGGGTTGGTTATTAGTCCGGACGGATAATGCTGCTTGTCTCTCGGATTGAACCCCTGGCTGTTTTTTCTCTACCTGAAAATAATAATATCAAATCGGTTTGGTAACTCATGGTATTTCATAATTATAATTAAAACAAGAAACCGCTAAAGACGGTAAGGCCGGATTGTCGGCAATTTGACCTTGAAAATCGACAAACCAACGTCAAGGTCAAAGTAACCCTAGAAATCAATGGAACTTGTTACATTTTAGTTTCAGGCAAAGTTTCAAGTTTGTAACCCTTTCCAGTCCTGAGATTTTGCCTCAACCTGAAACTTTAACCAAAATGTTGACAGACAGACATCCGGACAGACGGACATCGCCAATCTATAGACCGGAATTGCTAGAGCAATCCGGCCAAAAATAATAAAATAATAAATAATAAAATATAAATAATATAAAACTATAAAACTGTTGAAAGCAAATTAAAACACAAGTCCATATAACTATAAAACTGTTGAAAGCAAATTAAAACGCAAGTTGCCGTGATATAACTATAAAACTGTTCAAAGCTGAGTAAAACGCAATTTGCTGTGATATAACTATATAACTGTTGAAAGCAAATTAAAACGCAATTTGCAGTGATATAACTATAAAACTGTTGAAAGGAAATTAATACGCAAGTTGTCGTGATATAACTATAAAACTGTTGAAAGCTGAGTAAAACGCAATTTGCTGTGATATAACTATATAACTGTTGAAAGCAAATTAAAACGCAATTTGCAGTGATATAACTATAAAACTGTTGAAAGCAAATTAATACGCAAGTTGTCGTGATATAACTATAAAACAGTTGAAATCAAATTAAAACGAAAGTTGCCATGATATAACTATAAAACTGTTGAAAGCAAATTAAAACACAAGTTGATATAACTATAAAACTGTTGAAAGCAAATTAAAACGCAAGTTGCTGTGATGTAACTTTAACCAAAATGTTGACGGACAGACAGACAGACAGACGGGCAATAGGAACGTGAAGGTCAAGAGTTATCATGGAAATCAAAAGAACATGTTAGTGGCTACACACAGACCAATTTTCAAGTTTGTAGCTGTTTCCATGTCCGAGATTTTGCTTCAACCAGAAACTTTAACCAAAATGTTGACGGACAGACAGACAGACAGACAGACAGACAGGCAATAGCAACGTGAAGGTCAAGAGTTATCATGGAAATCAAAAGAACATGTTAGTGGCTACACACATACCAATTTTCAAGTTTGTAGCTGTTTCCATGTCCGAGATTTTGCTTCAACCAGAAACTTTAACCAAAATGTTGACGGACAGACAGACAGACAGACAGACGGGCAATAGGAAGGTGAAGGTGAAGAGTAATCATGGAAATCAAAAGAACATGTTAGTGGCTACACACAGACCAATTTTCAAGTTTGTAGCTCTTTCCATGTCTGAGATTTTGCTTAACCAGAAACTTTAACCATTTTGCCTAACCTAAAACTTTAACCAAAATGTTGACGGACAGACAGACAGACAGACAGACAGACAGACAGACGGACATCGCCAATCTATAGACCGGAATTGCTTAAGCAATCCGGCCAATAAGTGTCCAAAAAATAATTAAAATTTGATAGGTGGTACCCTAAAAATTGGTGGTCGTTCCTCCCCCCTAGACACTTTTTCCTGGAACAACCCTGAGCTAAAAATCCTTTATATTGCCATAATAGTTTTTCATGGAATTAAATTATATATGCAATTCTGAAAGGGCATCTCTTATCAAAAAACATTACTGTGAAGTAAGGTTTGAAATTAGGAGATGTCATTTAACCCTTTCCCACATGCAAAAAATCTGCAGCTGACAACTTACAATATATCTTGTCAAAAATATGGTATGTATCTAAATATGAAAGAACAAGATTATTGGAAAAGTTGAAAACATGGTGACAAAGGGAGAAATCTTTTTGAAACGTTGTCTGATTCAAAGCATCTGTATGTACTATGTAGGAAAGGGAGGGTTAACCCTTCCCCTCGTATAGACGCTTTCTGACACTTTGCAGCAGATGGCTTTTTGAAAACATAGTGACAAAAGAAGAAATAGCTTAAAACGAGCAATTTCTCCTTTTGCCACAATGTCTTCCACTTTTAGTCAAAGGTTATCCATTCAATTAAAAAGAGATTTTCTATTTTTTGACAATATGTTCAAAGTTGTCTGCTGCAGAATTGTCGTAGGAGGGAAAGGGTTAAACCAACTATCAACGAATGATGCATGACAGACAACAACCCATAGATATCCAATGATACTAACCAGCCATCATGAAAACTTCATAACCAGGTGAGCTTATAAATAGAAATCTATATATAAATAAAAGTATTATTGGAATGAATTAAATTAAAATTCATTGGCAAAAGAAGAAATTGCTCATCAATCATGGCCAATTTCTCATTCAGCAACAATGTTTTATCCCTTTCCCTCATATAGACGCTTTCTGACGCCTCTGCAGCAGACGGCTTTTTGAAAACATAGTGACAAAAGAAGAAATTGCACAAAACGTGCAATTTCTCCTTTTCACACAATGTTTACCACTTTTAGTCATAGGTTATCCATCCAATTAAAGCGATATTTCAATTTTTGACAAAATACGTTCAAAGTCGTCTGCTGCAGAATTGGCGTATGAGGGAAAGGGTTAAAAGTCATCTGTTGCACATGCATCAAAATGTCTTAACCCTTTCCCTCATATAGACGCTTTCTGACGTCTCTGCAGCAGACGGCGTTTTGAAAACATAGTGACAAAAGAAGAAATTGCACAAAACGTGCAATTTCTCCTTTTGCCACAATGTTTTCCACTTTTTGTCATAGGTTATCATTGAATGGATAACCTATGTTTTGACAAAATATGTTCAAAGTCGTCTGCTGCAGAATTGCCGTATGGGGGGGAAAGGGTTAACCCTTTCCAACATACAGACACCTTACAGACGCCTATATATGCAGCAGGCGACTTTTGAAAATATTGTGCCAAAGGAGAATTTGCCCATGATGAGTAATAATTAGTCCTTTTGCCACAATTTTTTCAACTTTATTCAATAATTGTTCTTTCATTGATCAAGATTTCCCATATTTTTTAACAGTTTGTTTTCAAAGTCCTCTGCTCCAGATTTGTTGAATGTGGGAAAGAGTTGCAGAGAATAAAATTCATTATTTAATGCTAAACGATGAGATACTGAGTTTTATCAGTGAGATATAATCCAGTGAGATATAATCCATATCACCCACACTGTGAGTGATATAGGTATGAAGTCAAAGGGACTAACGTTATGACGTCAAACCGTTATTTTCCTAGTATTCGGTCATGTTATACTACACACGTTATATATAAAGAAATGCGTAATGGGTATATTATATTTTCGTCATCAATTATCATTAAATAAAATGAAATTTTGTTTTTTTGAGTGTATATGGAATATATGAAGTGATACAATTTTAACATTTTCACATGTTTTTCAACATTTTTACTTGCGATACACGCTCGTGAAAATATTCAATTGTATCGCTTTTCAATGAGATATATTCCATATCCAAACAAATATCCTCTATATCTTACCTGAATAGGAATGATTCTCTCCTTCGGTGGCTCTGCCACAGGAAACTTAGGCGTTGGCTTTGGTTGTTGGAATGCTTGCTGGTATGACCCGCCAACGGCCGGGCCATTTCCCGTTGTAACCGTACCAAACTGTCCATAAAACTCTGTAGATGGGCGCGCTAACACCTGGACTCCACCCTGCCGTACCGCAGGACGAGCTGGTCCTGGCTCGGAGAATCGATTCACTTGGGTAGGGGGGGCTTTTTGGAAACCATGTTGCTCCATCTTCTGGCTTTTGTACTTTCTATAGGCACCATCCACATTCCAGTTAGACTCTGCAAACAGACATAAACATTATGACAGCTCTAAAAAGGTTAGGTTTTTTAATGGTTTAGCCCTTTCCCTCATATGGCAATTCTGCAGCAGACGGCTTTGAACATATTTTGTTAAAAAATAGAAAATCTCTATAATTGAATGGATAACCTATGACTAATAATTGGAAAATAATTGTGGCATGAGAAATTGCTCGTTTTAAGCAATTTCTTCTTTTGTCACCATGGTTTTAAAAAGCCCTCTGCTGCAGAGGCCTCAGAAAGCGTCTATATGAGGAAAAGGGTTAAACCACCAGCTTTTCCAACAGAACCCCGAAGATCAAGACTTTCTGAAAATGAGTGTTTTTTTCATTAGCTATAGGCTTAATTGTTTTCTGTGCTGTTTGAACATCTAGTTTTCACTTAACTTTTCCCACATACAACAAGTCTGTAGCAGACCACTTTGAAATCATATTGGTAAAAACATGAAAAATCTCCTGAAATGATCAAAATGAGTATTATCGCATTTTGTCAGAATGTTTTCAGAAGTCATCTGCCACAAAGGCGTCGTAAAGCGTCATTATGAGGGAACGAGTTAACCCTTTCCCTCATACGTCAATTCTGCAGCAGACGACTTTTTTTGAACGTATTTTGTCAAAACATAGAAAATCTCCATAATTGAATGGATAACCTGTGACAAAAAGTGGAAAACATTGTGGCAAAAGGAGAAATTGCACGTTTTGTGCAATTTCTTCTTTCGTCACTATGTTTTCAAAATGCTGTCTGCCACAAAGGCGTCGTAAAGCGTCATTATGAGGGAAAGAGTTAAATCTACATTTTCAGTGCAGTGCATGTTTTAAAAGCCAATGATGGACCAAAAATAGATCTGTAATTGAATCTAGGTAAAAAAGCACACAATTAACCCTTTCCCTCATACGACAATTCTGCAGCAGATGACTTTGAACATATTTTGTCTAAAAATAGAAAATCTCTATAATTGAATGGATAACCTATGACTGAAAGTGGAAAACATTGTGGCAAAAGGAGAAATTGCTCGTTTTGAGCTATTTCTTCTTTTGTCACTATGTTTTCAAAAAGTCGTCTGCTGCAGAGGCATCAGAAAGCGTCTTTATGATGAAAAGAGTTAAATCTACATTTTAATTGGAGTGCACCAAAAATAGATCTGTAAGTGTTTCTATTAGTAAAGAAGCACACGATTAAAATGGCCTATATTAAACAAACTTCCTCTCACTTTGGACACTAATCCCATCTCTATTACGAATTCAGTTCTTCTATTAGATTTTACATACATTATATTTGAAACTCTACCCTTCCACATGAAACCCAAACTAATTGGTATTCAAACTTTTTTTTTTACAAACCTAGCAAAAGTAAGCAGTTCTGTAACAGTAAATATCTCTGTTAACCCTTTCCCACATAAAACAAATCTGAAGCAGACAACTTTGAAATGATCGGGGGATTTAGAAAATGCTTTTTGAGGCCTTTGCACCAGACAATTTTTGAATTTTTGAAACAACTAGAAATACTGTGAGCAAAGCTCACTGAAGAATACCCCCCGCTCCCCTCCCAAAGCATCGGATACAATGGTAAAGTTTAAGTTGCCCTTACAAGGTATCACAGGAGTTCTTTGTAACCTCTTAGTTGAATTATCTTTCCTTGGAAGAATCTGAGGAGAAAAATCTTCCTTCATGCATATCTACATATGATGTGTAGCCTTCATATACAGTTTGAATCAAATCAACTGAGCCCTTTAGGAGGAGTAGCGCTTACAAGGTATGTGCACAGGAGTCCTTCGCAGGTAACCTCTAAGTTGAATTATCTCCCCTTGGAAGAATCTGCGGCGTATGATCTTCCTTCATGCATATCTACATATGATGTGTGACCTTCATGTAAAGTTTGAACCAAATGTATTGAGCCGTTTAGGAGGAGTAGTGCTTACAAGAAATGTGGAGGTATGTGCACAGGAGTCCCTCGCAGGTAACCTCTAAGTTGAATTATCTCCCCTTGGAAGAATCCGAGGTGTATGATCTTCCTTCATGCATATCTACATATGATGTGTAACCTTCATGTAAAGTTTGAACCAAATGCATTGAGCCGTTTAGGAGGAGTAGTGCTTACAAGAAATGTGGAGGTATGTGCACAGGAGTCCCTCGCAGGTAACCTCTAAGTCGAATTATCTCCCCTTGGAAGAATCCGAGGCATATGATCTTCCTTCATGCATATCTACATATGATGTGTAACCTTCATGTAAAGTTTGAACCAAATGCATTGAACCGTTTAGGAGGAGTAGTGCTTACAAGAAATGTGGAGGTATGTGCACAGGAGTCCCTCGCAGGTAACCTCTAAGTCGAATTATCTCCCCTTGGAAGAATCCGAGTCGTATGATCTTCCTTCATGCATATCTACATACGATGTGTAACCTTCATGTAAAGTTTGAACCAAATCCATTGAGCCGTTTAGGAGTAGTGCTTACAAGAAATGTGGACATACGGACAGACAGACGGACGGACGGACGGACAGACAGGGTGATTCCTATATACCCCCCCAAACTTTGTTTGCCGGGGGGTATAATAATAAGCAATTCTTCCTTTTGTCACAATGTTTTCAACTTTATTCAATTATCACGTTTTCATTTACAGAGATTTTTAAAGTTTTACCTAGCTCTCAATTATCAAAGTCCTCTGCTGCAGATTTGTTGAATGTGGGAAAGGGTTAAGAATCAATTCAAGACCATGACATATTATGTACCTAATAGCTTGAGCTTGGTTAAACCCTTTCCCACATACGACAATTCTGCAGCAGACAACTTTGAACATATTTTGTCAAAAAATAGCAAATCTCATATAATCTCCATAATTGAACGGATAACCTATAACTAAAAACGAAAAACATTGTGGCAGAAAGAGAAATTGCCTATTTTGAGCAATTTCTTCTTTTGTCTTTAAGTTTTCAAAAAAGCCGCCTGCTGCAGAGGCGTCTATGTGAGGGAAAGGGTTAATAGATTAAAAAATGAACTCTATGTATATTTATTCCTAAGATGTTTAACATTAAATACCCTAACTATACTGTACATGTCAATGAAATAAAATTAAATAATGATCACTCAATGAGATTTGTAAAGTCTAATTAAAAATGAAATGTTGATTACAGAATGTATCTATCCCTGAATAAAATTATGAGCATAATACTTGTTAGAAAATATGAATATAATATTGTAACTACAATGTATACTATAAATGAAATCGAATTCAATATTCCCTTAATAAGATTTGTAAAATCTAATTAAACTAGAAATACTGTGAGCAAAGCTCACTAAAGAATACCCCCCGCTCCCCTCCCAAAGCATCGGATACATTGGTAAAGTTTCTACTTTGCTTATCTTCCCTTGGAAGAATCTGAGGAGAAAAATCTTCCTTCATGCATATCTACATATAATGTGTAGCCTTCATATACAGTTTGACTCAGTAGTGCTTACAAGAAATGTAGAGGTATGTGCACAGGAGTCCCTCGCAGGCAACCTCTAAGTTGAATTATCTGCCCTTGGAAGAATCCGAGGCGTATGATCTTCCTTCATGCATATCTACATATGATGTGTAACCTTCATGTAAAGTTTGAACCAAATCCATTGAGCCGTTTAGGAGGAGTAGTGCTTACAAGAAATGTGGAGGTATGTGCACAGGAGTCCCTCGCAGGTAACCTCTAAGTTGAATTATCTGCCCTTGGAAGAATCCGATACATATGATCTTCCTTCATGCATATCTACATATGATGTGTAACCTTCATGTAAAGTTTGACCCAAATCCATTGAGCCATTTAGGAGGAGTAGTGCTTACAAGAGATGTGGAGGTGTGTGCACAGGAGTCCCTCGCAGGTAACCTCTAAGTTGAATTATCTGCCCTTGGAAGAATCCGAGGCGTATGATCTTCCTTCATGCATATCTACATATGATGTGTAACCTTCATGTAAAGTTTGAACCAAATCCATTGAGCCGTTTAGGAGGAGTAGTGCTTACAAGAAATGTGGAGGTATGTGCACAGGAGTCCCTCGCAGGTAACCTCTAAGTTAAATTATCTGCCCTTGGAAGAATCCGAGGCGTATGATCTTCCTTCATGCATATCTACATATGATGTGTAACCTTCATGTAAAGTTTGAACCAAATCCATTGAGACGTTTAGGAGGAGTAGTGCTTACAAGAAATGTGGAGGTATGTGCACAGGAGTCCCTCGCAGGTAACCTCTAAGTTGAATTATCTGCCCTTGGAAGAATCCGAGGCATATGATCTTCCTTTATGCATATCTACATATGATGTGTAACCTTCATGTAAAGTTTGACCCAAATCCATTGAGCCGTTTAGGAGGAGTAGTGCTTACAAGAAATGTGGAGGTATGTGCACAGGAGTCCCTCGCAGGTAACCTCTAAGTTGAATTATCTGCCCTTGGAAGAATCCGAGGCATATGATCTTCCTTCATGCATATCTACATATGATGTGTAACCTTCGTGTAAAGTTTGAACCAAATCCATTGAGCCGTTTAGGAGGAGTAGTGCTTACAAGAAATGTGGACATACGGACAGACAGACAGACAGACAGACAGACAGACGGACAGACAGGGTGATTCCTATATACCCCCCCAAACTTTGTTTGCCGGGGGGTATAATGAGAGTTTATGTTGATTACAAAAAGTATATATATACTAGTATTTGAGTGTATACTTGGTACACAAGAATGACTAATACTCTATAATTAGAAATTATCATACAAGTCATTCCCATAGTCAACATCATGTTAATCATCTGTGAATAATCTAAATGAATAATTTCAATAAAAGACCATTTATGTGACCCTTTAAACATATCAATTACAAATACCATGATTCATGTGCCAGGTCTATATAATGCCCTTATAAAGTAAGCCTGCACTTTATACTGTATACATACAAGATCATTCACCCTTCACAGCTTTAAGATTTACGCATGTTTGATTACTTGGCTTTACTATCTACATTTGGAATGGTTGATTGATTGATTCATTGGGGTTTAAAGCCATTTTTAACAATTTCTCAGTCATATCACGGCAGCCAGTTCACCTACTCATGGGTTTCCTGGTTTTCTCACACGAGTACTCTACACAACAATCTTCCCAAGCAACTGTCTACTACACTTAGAATGGAAACAACTGTAGAAAAGAATTGTAAAACTTATAAGATATATTTTGTTAACAAACAAGAGGGCCAAGATGGCCCTAAATCGATCACGTAATTGATAGTAAATTAGTAGCAAATATTTAACTGCAAATATCTGGAAAATTTTATCAGGGAGTGCAAATGAAACAGAAAGGAGTGGACACTTCTCAAGAAACAGCTTATCAGTAAAGGCCATTTATATCTTGAAATCTAACAAGAACTTTAATAAGAATGGAATTATAAAGTTTTTGTCATTTTGCACCTTTCCTGATGCCACCTTGCTGCCCTGTTTTTCAACGAAATCAATATGGCTTCAACAGTTTATTTAGAGGGTCACTTAAGAAACATTTCTACCAAATTATCTTGCAATCGCACAAGTAGATTATGGAGGAAAAGGATTTTAAAATTTGGGTATTTTTCTCACTTTCTGATGCCGCAGCAACCAAAGTTCTCAATGGAATTTAAATCTTTGAACAATTTTGAAAGAGGACCACCAAAAGAACATTCTTGTGATGTTTTGTGGAAATTGGTCTATTGGAATGGTAGGAGTTGGTTGTCATTTGTAGCTAAAAGTTCAATTTACCCTTTTTGTTATGACACCTGGTTGATATGATTGTGTAATCAATCAGAACGGCTTAAACAAATTAAATAGAGGATCATTACAGTAAGATTCGTATTATATTTTCTTAAAATCAGACAAACACTTTCATAAAAATGGAATTTTCAAATTTTGTCATTTTGCCCCTTTTCTGGTGCCGCCTGACTGCCATGTTTTTCAACCAATCAGTATGGCTTAAACAATTTTTATAGAGGGTCACCCAAGGAACATTTCTACCAAATTATATTTGAATCTGACAGGCAGATTCGGAGGAGAAGATTTTTAAAGTTTGGACATTTTGTCCCCTTTCTGATGCCGCAGCAACCAAAGTTCTCATTGGAATTTTAATCTTTGAACAATTTTGAAAGAGGACCACCAAAGGAACATTCCTGTGATGTTTTGTGGTAATTGGTCTATTGGAATGGTAGGAGATGGTTGTCATTTGTAGCTAAAAGTTCAATTTACCCCTTTTGTGATAACGCCTGGTTGCTATGATTGTGTAACCAATCAAAACGGCTTAAACAAATTAAATAGAGGATCATTACAGTAAGATTTGTATTATATTTTCTTAAAATCAGACAAGCATTTGCATAACAAGAGGCCCAAGAGGGCCAGTATCGCTCCACGGCCATAAGGCAAAAATAAAATCTCCAAACAGCCCTGCCCCGTGGTGGCATCTTGTAGAGTGTCACCAAAGGAATGTTTCTGCAAAATTATTTGAAAATATGCCTGACACTTTCGGAGGAGAAGATTTTTTAAGTTTTCACTATGGTCATATAAGTCAAAATAGCCCCGCCCTCTGGCGGCCATGTTTTTCGACCAATCAACATGGCTTGAAGGAATCTGATAGAGGGTCACCCAATGAACATTTCTACAAAATTATTTGAAAATCGGCTGAACACTTTCGGAGAAGAAGATGTTTTAAGTTTTCACTATAGCTATATAACGCTAAAAAGCCCCGCCCCCTGGCGGCCATGTTTTTCGCCCAATCAACATTTCTTGAAGGAATCTAATTAAGGTTCACACAAGGAACATTTCTACAAAATTATTTGAAAATCGGCCTGACACTTTTGGAGGAGAAGATTTTTTAAGTTTGCTCTTTAGCCATATAGGCAAAATAGCCCCGCCCTGTGACGGCCATGTTTTTTTACCAATCAACATGGCTTGAAGGAATCTGATAGAGGGTCACCCACGGAACATTTCTACATAATTATTTGAAAATCTGCTGAACACTTTTTGAGAAGAAGATTATTTAAGTTTTCACTATAGCTATATAAGGCAAAAAAGCCCCGCCCCCTGGCGGCCATGTTTTTCGCCCAATCAAAATTTCTTGAAGGAATCTAATAAAGGGTCACCCAAGGAACATTTCTACAAAATTATTTGAAAATCGGCCTGACACTTTCGGAGAAGAAGATTTTTTAAGTTCTCACTATTTTTTTCTTTCGGTTGCCATGGAAACCAGAATTTTGAATGGATCAAAAAAATTTGAAGGAATTTAGTAGAGGACATTGAGAGGATGCTTCCCATGAAGTTTCAACCAAATTGGCCAAGTAGTTAGGGAGAAGAAGTCGTTTAAAGGAAAAAGTTAACGCACGCACGCACGCACGCACGGACGCACGACGGACAATTCGCCATGACATAAGCTTGACTGGCTTTCAGCCAGTGGAGCTAAAAATGGAATTTTCAAATCTTGTCATTTTGCCCCTTTTTTTATGCCGCCTGACTGCCATGTTTTTCGACCAATCAGTATGGCTTGAACAATTTTTATAGAGGGTCACCCAATGAACATTTCTACCAAATTATATTTGAATCTGACAGGCACATTCGGAGGAGAAATTTTTTAAAATTTGGACCTTTTGCCCCCTTTCTGATGCCGCAGCAACCAAAGTTCTCAATGGAATTTAAATCTTTGAACAACTTTGAAAGAGGCCAACCAGAGGAACAGTCCTGTGATGTTTCACGGAAATTGTCCTTGGAGTTTGGGAGGTGATGATGTTTAAAGCTAAAAGGTAACGCTGGATGGACGACGGACAAAAAGTGATCAGAATAGCTCACCTTGAGCCTTTGGCTCAGGTGATCTAATAAAAGAGAGTAACTACTCCCTTTTCAGACGCTTTCTGACGCCTCTACAGCAGATGACATTTGAAAACATTGTAGCAAATCGAGAAATTGCTCTTGCCACAATGTCTTAATTTAACATTATGCTTTAACTCAACTTTTAACCCTTTCCCTCAAATAGACGTTTTCTGACATGTCTGCAGCAGACAGCTTCTTGAAAACACAGCGACATAACTGAAAAGATGAAATTACTCAAAACAAGCAATTTCTCCTTTTGCCACAATGTTTTCCACTTTTAGTCATAGGTTATCCATTCAATTATAGGGATTTTCTATTTTTTGACAAAATATGTTCAGTCGTCTGCTGCAGAATTGTCGTATGAGGGAAAGGGTTAAATAAAGAGATTTTCCATATTTTTCTCGAACTGATTTCAAAGTCCTCAAAGCTGCATATTTGTTGTGTGTGGGAAAGGGGGAAAGGGGAAAAGGGGGTAACCCTTAGTTCCCTGATTTAGATACCCAGACAGATGTGCAGACGATGCCAAACCAATATCCCATCTACATTTAGCAGGGGATAATAAAGTTGAAAACATTGTGGCAAAAAGGTATATTTTTCAAGATTTATAGAGCTGTCTCTGTCACATAAAGAGATAAAAATAAACCTGAACATTGAGGAGCATTAAAAACTGCTCAATGCCTCAATGGTTTCAATAGTTGTCTGCAGCAGATCTTAAAATGTGTCTGCCAGTGGAAAAGGGTTAAAAACTGTTGGAAAGACACTCCCAACCAAGTTAGTTAACCCTTTCCCCTCATATAAAAGCTTTCGGACGCCTCTGCAGCAGACATCTTTTCGAAAACATAGTGACAAAAGAAGAAATTGCACAAAACGTGCAATTTCTCGTTTTGCCACAATGTTTTCCACTTTTAGTCATAGGTTATCCATTGAATTATGGAGATTTTCTATGTTTTGACAAAATACGTTCAAAGTCGTCTGCTGAAGAATTGTTGTATGAGGTAAAGGGTTAACCAATCCTGGGAAAAAGAAATCCATCCTTAGTTCCTAGCTTAAGAGTTGTCCAATATGATCATCTCGGTTTTAATTCTAAGTAAAGAAATTGGCAAGTAGCAAATATAATTCCTTTTAAGCCTTAACCCTTTCCCACCTGCAGACGCATTTTGACACAATAGCAGCAGACGACGTTTGAAAACATTGTGGCCAAAGGTGAAATTGCTCATGATAAGCAAATTCTCCTTTGACCACAATGTTTTCAACTTTATTTAACAATTAAGCTATCAATTATAGAGATTTTGAGGTTTTTGTCACTCTGTTTTCAAATTTTTCAGCTACAGAATTGTGGAAAAGGGTTAACAAATAAAAAGAACAATAGTGATGGAGTACATATTCAGATCAGCCTGTGGGATCTGGGTTTTTACAATATTCTCAATTGAGACCATTATTTTCTGGTTTGGAGTCCAAACTGAATGATCAGACTATAGGAATCTGTGAGCTGATCAGGTTCAACACCAGTGGAAAATGTCCATGGGCCTTTATTCCTGCATTGAGACCAAATCAATATCTATCGGAACATCACGCAGGTTTATGAAGAAACAAGAGAATTCTTCAAACATATTGAAGATTTACTGATAAGCTGCATGTTAACTAAATGCAGCTAACTAAATGTTGAAATACAAAGAAGTTTGGTCATCATTTCCTCGAGTTTCAAGTATTATGGAATATTGTTATCTTTCCAACATAATTGAAGCAGATAAATTTGAAATTATTTAGACAAAAATATGGAAAATCTTTAGGGATGGTAGTGTAGTGTTAATGATGATAACAGTTTCAAAACAATGTTGACAACATTTGTTAACGGACCCCTTCTTCTCTCCCCGATCACGTGCACACACCTGTTATCAAGTCTTAGAAGTAAGATAAGTAAGAATTGGGCAAAAACAGCATAAATAATATATATATTTAACTGCATTACATTCTTTAAACTGGATTTCCTCAAAAAGTACAAAACTTCAAGGTGCTCATCTTCACATGCTGCCAAATATTCCCGGATGGTCTGATGACTGTAACTCAAATATATTTGGAGCCACACAAATGTTTCACTTTTAACCCTTTCCCTCATACGACAATTCTGCAGCAGACAACTTTGAACATATTTTGTCAAAAAAAAGATAATTTCTATCTCTATAAATCTTCATAATTGAATGGATAACCTATGACTAAAAGTGAGGCAAAAGGAGAAATTACTCGTTTTAAGCAATTTCTTCTTTTGTCACCATGTTTTCAAAAAGCTTTCTGCTGCAGAGGCGTCAGAAGGCGTCTATATGAGGGAAAGGATTAAAGCTTTTTTAAACTAATTCAAGGGCTGTAACTCTACTAATTCAAGGGCCACAACTCTGTTGAAATTGGGTTGCAGTAAAAACAAAATATTCCAGTTGCACAATTTTACATACTAAACAAGATGGCAATGATGGCCCTAGATCTCTCACCTAAATTAAGCAATGTGATTTCTAATGCAAAACACATCAAGACAATTATTCTGACAAAGATTAAAAATGCAACCTCCAGAGTGTTAACCCTTTCCCTCATACGACAATTCTGCAGCAGACGACTTTGAACATATTTTGTCAAAACATAGAATATCTCTTTAATTAAATGGATAACCTATGACAAAAAGTGGAAAATATTGTGGCAAAAGGAGAAATTGCATGTTTTGTGCAATTTCTTCTTTTGTCACTATGTTTTTAAAAAGCCGTCTGCTGCAGAGGCGTCAGAAAGCGTCTATATGGGGAAAGGGTTAACAAGGTTATCCTTCATTTGGCCAAGTGATCCATATTTGTTTACCTGATATGACCCATATTCCAACATGGACTAGATATCATTAAGAACATTCTGACAAAATTTCAACTTGCTCGAAGTAAAAATGCGGCCTCCAGAGTTTGAACAATATTTTACTTTACTGACCTACTTTCTGACCCAATACTTTTGCATTGATTGGGGTTTAATGCCTTTTTTCAAAAATCTTCCAATCTTATCTTGGCGGCCAGTTCACCTACCTACCCATGTGTTTCCTGACTTTCTCACACCAGAACTCCACACAACAATATTTCCAAGCAACTTGCTGCTTTTCCACATAAAACTTTTAGTCCATTTGTGAAAGACGAATGATCATTCTTGTTGCATTGACATTTGTGAAAGTTGGAAAGATTATTGGCCCAGCTGGGGTTCAAACTCACAAACCCTTGATTGACAGAACATGAAGCTACCGAATGAGCTACTGAGGCTCGACTAAACCTTGTGGAGATGGTGACAGATAGATACTCTGTCGAGAACAACGCCTATCCTAATTTCAGGGCGGGACACATTAAAATACTATCTGAGAAAAACAAGGTGGACTTTCTGTAAACTTTAAGACAGCTACATCCATCAACACAGGACAAAGGGGTCAAGTTTTATGACCACTTTTATCAACTTTTTTCAATGGACAAAAAAAGCGTGTCACAAACAAATTCTTATAAAGATTTGAACTGTATCAGAATAACACCTGAATGCGACTGGTGGTAGTCTAATCATCATTGTTTGTGCCAAGTTTCCCAGCTGAGTCAAGCCACACATGCACTGGTTTTAACCCTTTCCCTCATACGGCAATTCTGCATCAGACGACTTTGAACATATTTATATTCAAAACATAGAAAATCTCTATAATTGAATGGATAACCTATGGCTTAAAGTGGAAAACATTGTGGCAAAAGCAGAAATTGCTCGTTTTGAGCAATTTCTTCTTTTGTCACTATGTTTTCAAAAAGCCGTCTGCTGCAGAGGCGTCAGAAAGCGTCTATATGAGGGTTAAAACCTGAAGTAAGAGTTGACTACATTAACCCTTTCGCTGCCAAAGGATTTTGAAAACAATGCAGATTCAGGTTTCCCGCATTATTTGCCACTTCCGACATTAAACGTTACCAATTTCCTGTTGAATGAACAATGGAGTGGTCCAATTTTTCAAGATGGAAGAGTCGACTTTGTGAAATTTAGCAGTGAAAGAGTTAAAAGAAAGAATTAATTTTGGCTCTACTTCATTCGGTATTTGCTAGTTCAGTGAAGTTCTAACTGACTGAGACAGTTTATCATGTAACATTTAACTAGAATGAGATAATTAGCCAATTTTCTAATCAGATAAAATGTTTTGCAATCCAAACATTACAGTTATAAATAGTAATTCCTTAATGACCTATTATTTTGTATAACCCTATCCTTTTCCCTCATACAACAATTCTGCAGCAGATGACTTTGAACGTATTTTGTCAAAACATAGAAAATCTCCATAATTGAATGGATAACCTATGACAAAAAGTGGAAAACATTGTGGCAAAAGGAGAAATTGCACGTTCTGTGCAATTTCTTCCTTTGTCACGATGTTTTCAAAAAGCCATCTGCTGCAGAGGCGTCAAAAAGCGTCTATATGAGGGAAAGGGTTAAACTTGTTTATATTTCAAAGTGTGTAGTTAGGTTTATCTCTAACCCTTTCCCTCATATGACAATTCTGCAGCAGACGACTTTGGACATATTTTGTTAAAAAAAGGAAAATTTCTATAATTGAATGGATAACCTATGACTAAAAGGGGGAAAACATTGTGGCAAAAGGTTAAATTGCTTGTTTTGAGCAATTTCTTCTTTTGTCACTTTGTTTTTTAAAAAGCTGTCTGCTGCAGAGGTTAACCTTTCCCACATGAAGCAAGTATGCAGCAGATGGTTTTGAAAAACTCCTAGAAGCAAAATTAAAGGAAAATATCTATTAACCTTTTCCCACATACAACAAATCTAGAGCTGACGACTTTCAAAAACATATTTTCAAAAAATATGAAAAATCTCCAATAATGACAGTTTAATTATTAAATAGAGTTGAAAACATTGTTGCAAATGGTGAAATTGTTCATCATGAGCAATTTCACCTTTGCCACAATGTATTCAAACGTTGTCTGCTGCTGCAGAGGCGTCTGAAAGCTTCTCTATGTGGGAAAGCATTAAAATTAATGAAAGAATAATTTTTGAATAGGGAGAAAAAAATTGTGACAAAAGGAGAAATTGTTCATTATGAGCACTTTTCTCCTTCGGCCACTATGTTTTCAAGAGTTGTTGATGCATTGGATGCATCTTATATGTTTAGAAAAGGGAGTTACAACTTTTTTTTATTAAATTCAAAATCCTGATAATATCACAAGGTTTTTAATATAAAAGAGTATTTAAAGAAAATTGCATTTGTTACTTTTACCCGTGAATATGTCAGATATGAAATAAATATTACTGGGTTTTATATATAGTGATACTGATAGGGCTACTGTTATTAATTTCAATAACTCAAACTCTTGTCTAGACCAGATCATATTACCAATACTATAATGAGAGTTGCTTGTATCAAATTTGATTATGCACATACTGATGCATCTTAGGAAGAAGATATCTTATATTTATAAACTTGTACCAAAATAAGTCACTTTGATGGTGTCACCTTGACCATTGACAAAAATATAATACCTGAAGTTACTAACTTGGTGATCAGATGTCTTAGCGACCTACCAAAATTAGGTCACTGTGACCTTGATCATTGACCTTAACCTAGATTGCCTACACTAACTGTTCTAGTTTAAAAACTGCAAAGCAGCAATAGTCTACAATAATGTAATCAATAATGAATAAATGAAAGCAGAGCAGAATTGGACATTTCTCTTCGAACCTTCACTCCTTTACTTATAAGAACACACATTTATAATGCTTTCTGTATATGTCGCACACACAATCTGCACAGCTGTTAGCATATATATAACAACAATGGAAATATAAACCACAAACAATAGAAATAACAATCTATAAGCAAATAAGAGAATGACTACATTTGACCTTGATCATTGACCTTAACCTAGATTGCCTACACTAACTGTTCTAGTTTAAAAACTGCAAATCAGCAACAGTCTACAATAATGTAATTAATAATGAATAAATGAAAGCAGAGCAGAATTGGACTGTTCTCTTCGAACCTTCACTCCTTTACTTATAAGAACACCCATAATGCTTTTGGTATATGTGGCACTTTTTTATCACACACAATCTGCACAGCTGTTAGCATATATAACAACAATGGAATTATAAACCACAAACACTAGAAATAACAATCTATAAGCAAATAAGAGAATGGCTACATTTGCATAATGTTGCAGAAAACCTGTTCCACAGGGGATTAAATCCATCATTTATATATTATGTTCATGATACTTGTCTTTCCAAGGCAAACTGTTTAAGAAATAAGACATTAATGTCTTCAGCAGCAATCAAAAGAAGGCTTATTTTGGAAAAGGGTTAAACAATTAGCAAGTAGCCAGTAGCCTCCCATTCAGCTGTCACATTTGACAAGAACATGGATACATACACGCCTACAATCCAGGTCTAGATAATAATAATGAGAAATCTTGGTTTTCGCCTCAATATCTCGCAAATTAGTATCAATACCAAACTAAACCTATCAGTTTGATGATGCTTTTTTTGCAGTTACCCCAAACATAGTATTTAACCTTTTCCCACATGTATACAGACACTTTCTAACACCTTTTTCAGCAGACAACTTTTTACAACATTGTTGCAAAGGGAGAAATTTCTCGTTTTGCCACATTGTTTTCAACCCTAATCATCAAATATGCTTTCAAATAAAGATTGTTTTCATAATTTTGCCTAGACAAGTACAAAGTCATTTGTTTGGTGGTAGATTTGTTGTATGAACTTGTATCATGGCAAGGCTTAACCCTTTCCCACATACAAGAAATCTGCAACAGACGTCTTTGAAAACATCGTAGTTAAAATGTGTAAATTCTTTATAAACGAAGGAATAATAATTGAAAAGAGACAGTTCAGGGCAAGTTTATTTTGGTAATTTTTGGAATATGACCTATACCCATGGAATTGAGAATTGTTGATCTTCTTTGGCAAAATCTGGAACTTTTTCATAAATAATATATGATTCCATGGTACCTGGATATTAACCCTGGATTGTATGTTTCTGTAAATAGATGCTTGCATGTGAGGGAAAAAAAAGTTTTGTTTATATTTTCTCAATATTTTTTTAACTTCTGATTGGGAATTTATATTGAAAAATTGGGAGAAAAACATACTTTTTGACATTGGGAAGGCTAGAAATATTAACAAAAAAAACACCTGGAGTTGAAAACTTTGTGGCATGATGAGAATTTCTCCTTTTGCCACAATGTTTTTAAAAGTCTTCTGCTGCAGAGGCGTCAGCAAGCGTCTACATGTAAGAAAGGCTCAAATTAAGATTTTTGAACAAGAAATGCACACCATCATAAATCTAGTAGAGCACTGTAATCCTCCTTTTTTTCCGTCTTTTACACAGTCTATACCTGACTTTTGGAAACCAATGCAAAAGATTAACCATTTCCCTCATACGGCAATTCTGCAACAGACGACTTTGAACGTATTTGTCAAAACATAGAAAATCTCCATAATTGAATGGATAACCTATGACTAAAAATGGAAAACATTGTGGCAAAACATGCAATTTCTTCTTTTGTCGCTATGTTTTCAAAAAGCCGTCTGCTGCAGAGGCGTCCGAAAGCGTTTATATGAGGTAAAGGGTTAAAGCGACTGAAATCCAGATGGCACGAAAAAAAAAAAAAAGAAAAATTGAATTCGCCCTAAATGTTATTCTTTATGTTATCCAAGTAAAACCAGGGTAGAAAATGTATTGTTTTTTATCAATAAAGTGAACTTGAGTCGTTTTCAATTGTTCCGATGAAGGGGTTTCCTATTTAAAAATACTTTATACCCCGTTACTGACACTGAGGGTAGAATTTGCGATGGAAAAAGTATCGAAAACAAGAAAATCTCACCGATTATAGGGGTATGTAATATGTCAGTTATCATATTTTAATGCCCCAAATACAAAAATAACACTTATTTTCTTAAAATTGGAAATTTTATTCATTTTCGACAGTTGGGTATCTGGAGTTCAGTCGCTTTAAAGAAATCTTCTAAAAACACAGGACAATGGGATTTACAGAAGAAATATCTTCTAATATCTGTGAGATCACTACTTACCAACAACTTTAAATTCTGACAGCCCCTTAACCTGCATTAGACGACTTTTGAAAACCTCGTGAAAAAAGGTGAAATTGCATAATTTTAACAAGAAATGTCTCCTTTCGCCACAATATTTTTAACTCGTTCATTAGTTAAACTTTCATTTATAGAGATTTTCCATATACTTGTCTAGATGATTTCAAAAAGACGTCTGCAGCAGAATTGATGTATGTTGGAATGGAATAACCCATTTCAACATGAGATGACTTTGATAGAAGATATTGTACTAAATGGTGAAATTGCTCTTCATGCGCAATTTCTCCATAAATTGATTGCTACAATGTTTTCAACTTTATTCAATGATTAAACTTTCATTTATAGAGGTTTACAATACATGTATGTATTTTGAATGAGATGTTTTTGATGTGGTCTGCTGCAGATTTGTTGTGTTTAGAAAAGCATTTAGTTCAGACAGTGCCTCAACCCTTTCCCACATGTATCATATAATTGATTGATTGTTTGGTGTTTTGTGTCACTCTCAACAATTCTTTTGGTTATATCACTGCATTTCCTAGGTAAGTTACCAGTACTTATGGTCCATTTATAATCCTGACTGTATGACACCAGCTAGTCAGTCTTTATGCTAACCCTGTGCGCCAAGGAGGGCAGCCACTACTACCATTTTTTAAGTCTTTGGTATGACCAAGCTGGGGGGGGAACAAACCTACAACCTCCTATACCTGCAGCAGAAACTCTACCACAATATCAACGAAGCAGTACATAATATATAATAAATTTGCAGCAGTCAATTTTGAAAACCTTTTAGAAAACATACAGAAAATCATTTTTCAATCGGAGAATAATTATTGAAAAGAGATAAAAACATAGTGGCAAAAGAAGATTTATAAGATGTAGGCTCATAAAAGATAATTATGAGCGGATTCGGCCTTTGGGATTTTTCCACACAAATGGCGCGGGTACTGGTTAAGTATCCAGGAAGCAGACATCGAACATGATTAATATAAGCTTCAAGCTAGTTTCACAATCAATGTAAAATAAGTTTAAACTAAAAGAATTGATAATGAGAATATTTTTCGTTTCGCCATAATGTAATCAAAACCATCTGCAGCAGAAGCGTCCAAATGTTTCTGCATCAGGGAAAAGGTTTAATTGTGTTCATTCTAAAGGTCATCACTAACCATGTTTGTCAATCTTCTTTTAATTAACCCTTCTCCCTCATATAGACGCTTTCTGACACCTTGGCTTTTTGAAAACATAGTGACAAAGGAAGAAATTGCTCAAAACGAGCAATTTCTCCTTTTGTCACCATGTTTTCAATTACATTCAATAATTATTGTACTTTTATTTAACCCTTTCCTTCATATAAACGCTTTTTGACGCCTCTGCAACATACAGCTTTTTGAAAACATAGTGACAAAAGAAGAAATTGCACAAAACGTTTGCCACAATGATTTCCACTTTTTGTCATAGGTTATTCATTCAATTATGGAGATTTTCTGTTTTGACAAAATACATTCAAAGTCGTCTGCTGCAGAATTGTCGTATGAGGGAAAGGGTTAAATAAAAGTACAATAATTATTGAATGGAATTGAAAACAGGGTGAATTTCTCCTTTTGAGCAATTTCTTCTTTTGTCACCATGTTTTCAAAAAGCCAAGGCGTCAGAAAGCGTTGTATGTTAAATAAGTACATGTAAAAACTTCTTACTTTCCAAGAGGTCCCTTGCCTTTCCCTGTCCAAGGCCGGAATAGCTCACCAGCTTCTCTATGGCCTCTAGCTGCTGCGTTCTGTTCATAATTAACGGATCAAGTTGACTCCCATTACCTTAGACCTATGTATAAATCTGAAATAGTATTATAAAGGAATTTTAATACAGGTGTAACAAACTAACATGACTGTTATATTTTATTTTTTAGTTATTAACCCTTTCGCACTTAAATTGAAGACCCATTCTGACGCATTTGCAGCAGAAGATTTTTGAAAATATTGTGATTAAAGGAGAAGTTGCTCAAAACAAGGAATTTCAACTTCTGACACTATGTTTTCAGGAACAATACTTTCATTTTAAGAGATATTCCATGTTTTTGCATGATTATTTTCACATTGTCTGCTGCAGATTTGTTGTTTGTGAGAAAGGGTTAACTTGTTACGTACAGCTTTCTGTTTGAAAACATCTGCAGAAGCAACTAAAACTTAAGAAAAATTGAGAATTCATTGAAAGTAAAAACAAATTTAAGGCTATTTCAACAATGTTTATCTATAGCCATATTCCTGGATGTACAGATCTCCTTAGGCTTTGTCCATTTTAGGAACAATTTTCAGCCAAATACGTCTGTTATCGCAAGAGCTGCGAGCTATACTAGCTGTTTTCAAAAATATATAGTCAACCCTCTTCCACATACAGACCAATTCTGACACCATTGATGTAGACAACATTTGAAATCATTTGAGGCTAAAAGAGAAACTTTTCATAAAGAGCAATTTATACCTTTGCCATAATTATTTCAACTTGATTCAATAATCATATACTTTTAATTACGGAGATTTTCCATATTTCTGCCTAGGTCTTTTAAAGTTGTCTGCTTCAGATTTGTTGCATGTTGGAAAAGGGGATAGCTGACCTTGATAAACATATGTATTCATCATTGTGACAGTTGAGTTAATTAACAAGGACAGCAGAGCGTCCATCAAAAAGGTTAATTTTGTCTGAGATGACCAGTAGGTTACAGTCCTAATTGACCATGACGTTCAGTGACCTCAGGACTTTTATCTATATATTGTAATATTGTAGTCATTATAACTTATACTAAATATGCAAAAATAGTTAATCAGCCAATCAGCTTTTAATTCAAAATTCATTAAATTTTGCCTTCTATCTTTCTATCTATTGATCTTGCCTAACTCCCCTTTCAAATATTACTTGCAGCTGCGCATTAATTTGAGAAAAATATATCAAAAGTGAGACTCAGAGTAGTAAAAAAGAAAGGAAAAATTGTATTGATTTCTACTAATGGTTTCTTGTTTTACATTTTACATTTTCTGCTTTGTCAACAATTAACTTGAAGACATTCACATCTTGTCTTGATTGAGTGTATCTATGTACAGAGTCCTTGTGGGGTCCAGAATTGTCGTGTTTACTATGGTGATTTTTGAATTACGGCAATGATTCGTAGGGGAATTTATATTTTTAGGGGAAAAACTATGCTTATTTTCTGAGGGGAAGGGGCCTTTAAACGGCCTCTTTTATATAAGGTAAAGAAAACCTGAGTCACAAAATCAAGTTTCATGACTCATGTATACCTACCCAGGGTTTTTTTACCTTATATATAAGGGGCCGCTTAACGGCCCCTTCCCCTCGGAAAATAAGCATAGTTTTTCCCCTAAAAATATAAATTCCCCTCCGATAAAAAAAAAAAAAAATTTTTTTTTTTTTTTTTTTTTTCATATTATTTGACTTCAGGTGTAGGCTTGGTGCTGAAATACTTAATATTTTGATGAGAATTAAAGTTGCTGATGTTGCCCTTAGAGAATATGACCCCAAAACTGCTGTGACAAGACGGATGTTGTCTTGACTAAGTCAGAAAATACCCCATACTTTGCCATATGGAGCAAGAAATGGAAACATAGTTTTTAGACTATGTTGTATATCTGACAGTCTCAGCAGCTTCTTTTCACAGCATGTTTTGGACCATGTTTACATTACATTCATGATTGACCATAACAGTGTATTGCACTATTGTAGTTCACATTGTGTTGCTTAAAATTAAAGTTCTAATAAGTTGTTTTCTCATTTAGCAAGTAACAAAAAATAGCACTTGCGAAAAAATGCAAGTAGAAAATCTTGCTAATTTCGACCCTTGACAGTGGTATAGTTTGAGTGAACTGGATTATGACAATCTAGTTGAGGAGTTCAAGAACATGAAAAATAGACAGATGGCCTTGTAATGATAAAAGTTAAATATGCACATTATAGTTTTATACTAGTTTACAATTTTTCCCCTTTATTCTAAAATGCCGCGAAATTTTCCCCTTCTCAAAGGCCCCAGGCCCCTTCCCCTTTTTCAGAAAAAAACCCCTGCCTACCTGTAAGATGCTTTCGGGCTCTGCAGTAAGGACATCTGTCCTTTTTAAGCCCCTCTTCTTTTTGACTTGATCTGGCACTATATTGATTCTGGTAATCCCAAATGTACTGTATGTGTACAATTGGGAATTTGGGAATTAAAAGTGGGCATTTTTAACCCTGTCCTTTTTGGATCAGGCCTTTTTAGGAATTGGCCTTTTAGACCCGAAACTACATATTACATGTAATTCCATTTTCCAATGCAAAATCCCCTTGTGACAGTGTATGTTTCATCCTTGTTATTAAAAAGTATTATTTATTTGTAAAGGTCATAAGGCCCATTTAAACAATAATAATGAAAAGCTATTACTTATAAGCAATGATTATATTATCTTGGTGACAGCAAAACGGTTTAACATCCCATTGCATTCAATTGAAGAATGAATGCAAAATAAAAGGCCTTAAATGTCACCTGTGTCTGTATATTCTTCCACTATTTGATGAAGAGCTGACTATGTCATCAGCATATCAAGACTGGAGGAATTGACATTAAACTTTTCCCTCATATAAACGCTTCTGGACGCCTCTACAGCAGACAGCTTTTTGAAAACATAGTGACAAAAGAAGAAATTGCACAAAACGTGCAATTTCTCCTTTTGCCACAATGTTTTCCACTTTTTGTCACAAAATACGTTTAAAGTCGTCTGCTGCAGAATTGTCATATATGGGAAAGGGTTAACACATCTCTATAGGTCGGTATAGAGGGTACCGATTTAGGGCTGTCACCGAAATGGGGCATTGTAGATATTCTTCTTTTTTAAAAGTCTGTCTTTAAAATATTATCAAGCTATATGTTTTGCATTAGGATAAAAATTGATGAGACAATATCAATAAAATAAACATAAATCACGGTCTTGGCTTAGGAGTCAAAAAGTAAATACGCTTTACAGCTTCCGAAACCAAAGAAGAGTTAGAGTGGGTGGGGTAAGTTTATCAACTTCCGTTCTGTCCTGTTTCGAGATCTCTTTGATCCGGAGTCCGCGATGACGCTTTTTGTGGGGAGAAAGATTATCAAATTGGGCTCACCTTTTTCATGTGTGTATTTGGTGGTTTAGTCGTCTAGATCCAAATTTGTCAAACTGAGAATTCACTTTCCGTTTAATTTCCCACATCCGCCATAGTATTAGTAACAACGCATGCGCATTACTTTTGACAGACCGCGCGAGTATTTATGCGATGAATCATGCGACACATCGTTGTTTACAAACATTGTGGTTCATTTTCACATGATTGTTTAAGGTATTATTAGAAAGTGATGACTGACGCGTGGCAGTTCTAAAAATATAGTGTTTCGTGATTTCACCCCAGACATATATTGTTGAGTTGTATTTTAGGTAACAGGTCAAACAGATCAATTACTAAAAAAGTCGGATCCAAAAAGGCCCACTTTTAATCCCCGATGTATACTTATGGTATTGGTTTTTTAAGCTCAATGGAATACGGCCCCTGAGCACGAAGCGCTAAAGGATCGCCCTATGTCCGGCGTACGTCAACATTCTCCCCAGTAACCAGTGGGTCAATTGGGATGAAACTTCACAGGAAGCTTCCTTGTACTCTCCAGAATTCCTTCAACATTTTAGATCCAGTCAGAATTCTGGTTTCTATGGCAACGAACGATACAACTTTGAAATTCTTCTTCTCACAAACTGGTTGGCCGATTTCAAAATAATTTGTAGAAATGTTTCTTGGGTGACCAGGAACGTAGATAATAAGATCCCTGGGTGAACCTTTATCAGATTACAGGGGCGGATCCAGGATATTTCTCCCCCGGGAGGGGGGGGGGGGGGTGGTGGGTGTCCACATTTGAATTTCATACAGTATTGATGTGGATGTTAGCCGTTTCATTTTAAAACTTTTCCAGTTCTAACCGCGCAGAGATCTCCACTTCTAGAACCGTCTTTTTCTCTCTCTCTCTCTTTTTGTTTCTTATCCATATGTAACCGATGTATTGAAAAGCCAAGCTGTTCTAACACATAGGTCTAGACATTTAATACCATTGCTTTATTTTATATATATTTTTTTATTCTTTTTCATACTTATAGTTTGTCTATTTTAAAATCGAGTTTTAACCACTAGGATGTCTTCAAGTTAAGAAACATCTTATTCTTGTTGGCTAGATTTGTGGGTCCTTCTCATTCAGCACACTGAGATGAAAAGACTACGCTCGACTGAAAAAACCTTCTATTGCTTGTCTTAATAAATCTCTGGACAATATCATCAAGTTCAATATCTATTGAAATGCATAAAAGCCAGCCCAGTTAATCTCTCCTCATGCATTGTATTGCGCATATAATTTTTTATTCTCCTGAGCCCAGAAAAAGATCACAACTAGATGCTTTCCATGAAGTAATCGGTAAGACACAACCTACGTGAATAAGAGTCTTCATATTTGGAAACATGTCTCCACCCACTTCGTTGTAAAGGGATACTAGGTCAAATTGATCGACTTCCGATTTCTGACAATACCTTTTCCATTCTTTAATTTCCTTTAGTAAATCCTGGGACGAAATGCAGTCAAGATCAGTTTCACAGAACATCAGCTGATGGGAAAGTCTTGTCAGCTCTTCTTCGCCAAGTTCAGTTATGTTGGATGGTAATAAGAGCATATAGAATATGCTGATGTATCTTCGGTTTGGAAGCGAAATCTTAACTCTTGGAGTAAATAATCAAGGAATGGAATGGACAATGTAGACTTGAAATATTCCTTGTGTTGTGTTAACAGTTGCTCTATGCTGTTGTTTTACACACGTTCTAGGAACTTTGATCTCTATTTCTAGGTCATTTGCAATTTGTGTGGCATCAGAGAAACAATGTTTCAAATTCGATGTCCACCTCTCTACGTATTTCAGATATTTTCTCGACACGATGATCAAGCATTTCACGAGATGTCAACATCTCTTTTTTGAAGCTTCAATGTCAGAGGTTTTATTGTGTCAAGAACATATCTTACACATACAAAAGCAATCAAAACCGTGAAGTTTGTCAGTGATGTGAGCAATCCTTGTGCTGTTATCTTTGACTGTCTATTCCATGACCAATCTTCATTGCTGCTTTCACCCAAAGGATTCAACATACGCTGTAGTCACTTGACAATGTAACCGTAGAGATGATAACATGTGTCAAAATACACATACCTCTCTACCCACCTGGTTTTACAAAGTCCAACTAATTTTTTCTTCGCATAGTCAGAGTCTTCAACCTCTAATATGCTCAAGAAACGATTTCTTTTTCGGGGATTGATGAAAGAAAAGAAAGACTCAATCATATTTCTCACTAGAGGTAATTTGCATGAAGAAGTTATACTTAGATTCAGAACATGACTTCGACAGTGAGTGTAGATGGCCAACTTGTTCAATCTTTTAATTCGTCCTTTTCAACCCTGTTTTCCCGATGACATAGCCTTAGCCCCAGCATAAGCCTGTCCACTCATTGCATCTACTACAATATCATTGCTTTGAAGCGTTTTAACTATCTTCTCTGCTATAGCTTCACCTATTCTATATCTTGTCACATAGTTTGTAAGTTTATGTAGATCTAGTTTGATTACATTTTCACAGTACAGTATGAGTTTACTATAGGTCTATATCTTGAAAATTCAAGGGAAGGTCCGGACCCCCTGACCCCCGCTGGATTCCTTCAAGCCATAGACATGGACAGTTCTGCATTATATGGTTATATTGATTTTTTTAGAGAAAAAAGACGAGCTATTGTCGTCACTTGGTCGTCGTCTGCGTCGTCGTCGTCGGCGGCGTTGGTTAAGTTTTGCGTTTAGGTCACTTACATGGAAACTATCAAACCTTATACTTTGTAACTTGTAAAAACTTGTTCATCTTATACCCTTCTTCTCATGGTATGCTAAAGATGCTGAGTGTAGCCTGATTTTTGGGGTAAAAAACCCATAAATGTTGATGAATGTTGGTTGATTTTGAGAATTGGACATAGTTGATTAAGTTTTATGTTAAGGTCACTTACATGGAAACTATCAAACCTAATAATTTAAAACTTGGAAAACATGTTCATCTAATACCTTTCTTCATTATATGCTAAAGATGTTGAGTGTGGTCTGGGTTTTTTTTGGGTAAAAATCATCAATTTTGATGTATTTTGGTTGATTTTGAGAATTGGCATTGTTGTTTACGTTTTCCGGTTAGGTCACTTACAGTATTACATGGAAACTATCAAACCTAGTGTGTAATAAAGATGCTGAGTGGGCCTGTTTTTTGGGATAAAAAACATATTTGTTTATGTATTTTGGTTGATTTTGAGAATTGGACATTAAAAGTTGGTTAAGCACGTACATGGAAACTATCAAACCTAATATTTTGAAACTTGGAAAACCTGTTCATCTTATACCGTTCTTCACATTGTATGCTAAAGATGCTACGTTTGGTCTGGGTTTTTTGGGGTAAAAAAATCCAATTTTGATTAATTTGGTTGATTTTGAGTCAAAAACATCAATTTTGATGTATTTTGGTCGATTTTAAAAATTGCACATAGTTGGTTAAATTTTGCGTTTTGGTCTCTTACATGGAAACTATCAAACCTATTACTTTAAAATTTGGAAAACTGGTGCATCTAATAACCTTTTTCACATTGAATGATAATGATTATGAGCAGGCGTGTTTTTTGGGGTAAAATACATCACTTTTGATGTATTTTGGTCGTTTATGAGATTTAGACATAGTTTCTTCATTTTTGGTAGACTTGCGCATGCGCAGAGGCTGCCATAGTCATAGTGAGTTTGAAGTCACGTGATGTATATGCCTTTCACCACCAACAATTAAGTGCAATTTTTGGTTTGACTAATTTACGAATGCTCACAAAAGCAAACATAGAGTAACGAAAAAAAATCCGATTATTCAAGCTTATAATAGAAAATAACAAGTCTTGTAAGTGTAAATATCATATTTAAAGTGTACACCATTATTTAGATATCACTACGCCAATATAGCACTGCACCGCGCAATTACCCTTTGTAAATTGTAACCCTTTTTTCCCTCTCGGCAGAGATGTAAACATCCACTCGCCCGCTAACATAAGCGAGTGGAATGAAGGATCGGCTAGTACGAAATTCTAGGCGCTAGTCCATACATATTCGTTCATGTCCTTATTCATAAAGATAGTATGCATTGCTAAGCCTTTTCTTTCTCTTTCTCTCAGTCCATCTATTCCTTCGACAACGATTAACGATGACTTGCATTTTGGATAGGTGCTTTCGACAAGGTCCGCGTCTAAAGAAACAAATTTCATCAAATGATTTGAGCGCTTTAAATCACTTGTTTATAAAGCGTTTAGAATACTTTGATTATCATAGGCAGAACGAATAACGAATAAATCTTGCAAGAAGTCGATCATTTCTTTCGGCCAAAATCAGGTAAATGACCCGCGGATATTGGTTGTTACAACATAACAGATTCATCCTTTTATTCTAAATTTGTATTACACAGTTCAAAATTAGATTTTGACAGTTTGTTCGTTATGATTTTGACGCGATTCATGATTTTGACGCGATTATTTCGTTCATAGAGTTGATTACTAACAGATGACTAAGTTGATGATGGAAAGAACATTAACAAGTTAAGTTAAGCTAAAACATGCACAGGCAGGCGAGTGTTTCATTAGGATAAGTGCAACACTCAATTCCCAATCCTGCTTGCCCTTTAACAAATCACAACCCACCCCACAATATAAAAACTCTGCAGCAGACGAATTAAACAAAATCTGAGCAAAGATACAGAAAATCACATTTATTGGAAGTGTAATCATTGAATATAGTTGAAAACATTGTTGCAAAAGGAGAAAGCTTGTTATGAGCAATTTCTTCTTCTGCATCAATGTTTTCAAAAGTCGTCGGCTGCAATTACGTATGCAAGTGGGAAAGGTTTAAATAAGAAACACTTTTTCAAATGATAGTCAGTTGGCTATTCTAGTATATAATGTCCGTCTTAAATAATAATGACAAAACTTTCAAAAAACAAGAAACAGATTTTTTACAATTTAATTGAAAACATATTTAATCAAAGTTGGGAAAGTTGTCCCTTTCCGTGCTTTTTTTATGAGAGTTCAAATCACAAGCAAAACTTATGGGACAGAGTTGACAAATAACACATTGACACAATTTCAGATTTAGGCTTTGTTTCTGTCAAACTGCTGAAGAAGACAACACTGAGACACACATTTTGATTAAAAGTTTATTTAAAAAAAGGAATAATTTTATTTATGATAAACAACATTACAATGATGGTGTAGAAAATACATGTCAACAATACATTTTTCAATTTGTACATTCATTGCATAAACCAAACCAAACCACAGACCAAATCTTAGCACATTTTTTTCTCAATTCATTACTTCGTGGCAGGATTTTACTGCTAAAATTGATGATTTTTTTTTATTTTTGGCCGGATTGCTCTAGCAATTCCGGTCTATAGATTGGCGATGTCTGTCTCTCCGTCTGTCTGTTCGTCAACATTTTGTAAAATAAATATTCATATATGCACTTCTGTATCTCTTCTTAAACGATCGCAATTCTACCTTCAGTACTTCAGTACTTTGATTGTTACATTGATTTCAATTTTTTCCCAAACAATAAAAACATAATGTACTTCAACATATTATGAATATCTTCAATCAGATGTGTGTCCGGTCATTATAATATGTAAATATTCTTTCCGAATTTGAATATTTTTTATATAAAATAAATAAACCGTAAAAGGATAATATCAGACGAGCGCCAGGCACCCGCAAGCGGTGCTCTTGTTAGACATGGGTTAATTATCAAATAAGATAATAAGTTGGCTTAATATTGTGCCTCGCAATGTCGGTAATTGTATTATAATTGGCCTTTGCCGTATGCTGTATGAACAGTGTGAAACAAAGCCGAATTGGGTGACTAAAGTAAAAAACATTGTTAAAAAGTCTTGGTTGGCTTTAGTGACATGTTGCATATCCCTGATTCGGTTAATATTAAATTATTTATTTCTGTATTGAATATAAGGCTTAAGGATAATTACATTAGTGCATGGAGAGCTGGTATGAATGAGTGTTCATCTCTTAGCTTATTCGGTAGTATCCCTGGCTTATTTTAAAAAGGTTAAAACTATATTTGAAATGTCATTTTACTTGATAAGAATTGTAAATGTAATGCATAGCAATTTTGTATCAAAGCAACGCTTATCGTCGCATCATTTATATATAGATACTGGGGAGACACAGCGGCATTCCGAGATATAATCGAATTTGTGAAATGTGCACAAATGAAGACATTGAAGACGAATACCATTTCGTTTTAATATTTGATAAATATAAGACATTAAGACACCAATATATCCCCCGATACTACTATACAAGACCAAGTATGTATGCATGTATTGGGCTTATCCAATGTTAGAATGTGAAAAATTTAAATAACTTTCAATATATCACTCTCGTTTTAACTTTAATATGTTGACGTTATAGTTGTTGTGTTTGAGTGTGTGTGCGTGAGTGAGTGTTTGCGTGAGTGCGTGCGAGCGTATATGATATTTATACACAAAGAGGGCATTTTTAGTCCGGTCCATTTTAGTTCTGGACCTCTCTGACCCTGATTCGTATGGCTTTCCCGTTTTGGCGCTCAGGGTTGCAGTGTTATCATTACGACTTACTAGCTGGTGTCAGGACAACTTGACCAGTTGTACTGGTAACTTATCCAGGAAACGCCGTGATATAACTGAAAAAGTGTTGAATTGATTGATTGGGGTTTAACGCCGTTTTCAACAATTTTCAGTCATATCACGGCGACCAGTTCACCTAGCTACTCATGCGTTTCCTGGTTTTCCACACCAGTACACCACACAACATACTTTCCAAGCAAGTGGCTACTTTTCCACATATACTGTTAACAGTCCATTGGTAAAAGACGAATGACGCAGGTCACAGTGACTTTTGTCAAACGTCGGAAAGAATGTTGGCCAAATTGGATTGACAGCCGAAAGAGTGTTGAAAGTGGCGCACAAACAAACACAAAATAACCGTACATCTCATAGGTTTAAATCGTTTCTCTGATGTAGAATACATTTGAAGTCTTACATGTACAACTTACAGATGATTTTGCAAAACATTATGTGCAATTTCTCCTATTTCTGGCATCATTATTTTCAAAGCCTTGTTTTAAATTACAAGTAATATTATTACTTTAAAGTTTAAACACAATTGTGCCTGTAAGCAGAATAAATCTATTCTAAACTGTAAACCTAGCTGGAAAATGGTTACTCCAGGGATCTTATCTACGTTTCTGGTTTATCTACTGTCCCTGATCCAACGAAGAATTTGGCTCCTACCAGGGACGAAGGCCTAGTTAGATATACATGTACGTCTATATCTCCTGCTAAGCCAAGACAACGCTAAGGCGTAACGTCAAATGCTGTCACTTGTTTGATAAACCCTCTCCAACAATCACATAGTTAAATTCATACCCGATTTCTATATACCTGAAGCGGGAATACCAAATATAATTATGAGGAATCAGGTAAGTGGCCTATGTATATCTCTCTCTACGAAAAGTAAAAAAAGGAAAACATGTTATATTGAAGGATCGAAAGCAATATCAATTGAAATTAAAATCTATAAACATCCCGACCAAAGTTGAGAAAAATTAATAAAATGTACATGTAGTAACTTCAAGGACTTGATTAAAGAATTTACATGTATATACACAAATCCGTCTCAACCTCCATGAAGGAGGACTCATTCAAAGCTTCCTCGAGTATACATTTCGTGTTCACAATGCTCCCTCAACCTTGACCTCGAGGAATTCCTCGAACGTTCCATGAGTACCCGTTTACCATTATAATTGATGAAAACGAGCATATATCCAAGTATAGTGTACTTACATGGTTATATCTGGCGTTTATTTTAAATGGTCAAGCAAAAGTCTTAGATTGAATTTCAGAATATGTCAACTGACATATTAAAAACAATGGGTTTTGAGAGGACGACTATGACAACATCTAGAACACGATCTGAAAAATATTTTAATATATCTGTGGGAGGTAACATAAACAACAGTGTTGTGTGTTTGTTCGGTGTTTTACGCCGCTTTCAACAGTATTTAAGTTATATCACGTAGTTTCATTGATACAAAAAAAAAACACCAGCTCTCCTGGTAATGTTATCCCGACACAAGATCATCAGTAGCATTTATATCCCCCGTTATCCTGGACGCCAGGGAAGGAAGTCACCAACAACCCGGATCTCCAGCTGTCGCGACCAAGTAACGTAACCCACACTTCTATCGACTTCAATCAAAGTGTTTCACCATTCCAGACTTTCGAATGGAATAATGTGTTTAAATTCGTGCCTGCGTCGCACAACCAATCACTTTTGATGACAGGGTAAATGATCGGGGGTTTATTTCCAACAACTATCTTGTAGCAATAGTCTCCCTTGATTCCGTTTGATTCGGCA
Source organism: Serripes groenlandicus (assembly GCA_031761405.1). Classification (NCBI taxonomy): domain Eukaryota; kingdom Metazoa; phylum Mollusca; class Bivalvia; order Cardiida; family Cardiidae; genus Serripes; species Serripes groenlandicus. The sequence goes on along the minus strand of JASEVX010000002.1, from coordinate 134,796,790 downwards.
TTTTCTTTTTCTTTATTTTGACTGCGCGAATCTATAAATCTCGGCGATTTTCCCCCGAGAGTTCGTAATTGCGAGAACATGTACTAAATCCCAAAAAGTAAAAACAGACAGGACGAACCACACAGACCAAAGAATTGACTTATATTGATATACGACCGTTCAATTGACCTCTAATTATCAAAAAAAAAACCAGAAAGATTCAATGAAATGTAAATTTACATTCGCCCTGAGTTACAGATCTCCCACCATGCATGTCCATACACAACGGGAATAGCTTGATTGTTGGGGTTTAAAGCCGTCTTCAACAATACTCGGTCATATCACGGCGGCCACATTGTCAACTTCCGGGAAATCCGGTGTCTCGAAAGCTCCTATAGAATTATATAGGGAAAACATACTCCTACGAATTAGTTAATGAATGGATCATTTCATTTCAAACGAATATGTTCGGAAAATATTTTCTTTTTAATATGAAATTTCTAATATGATTCTATGATTTTGTTTCATTTTAGTCCTTTTATATGTTTCTGTTGGTCACCCAAAGTTATATTAAAATAGAAAAGAACTAAACATTACTCTGCTTTATTAAGGTATTTTAAAAACATCCGATGGGTTCTTTTCAAACGGTTTCAGATGTAGTTTATTTTTTCTCTTTCATGTGCACTAATTAAAATAGATATGTTTTAAATACTTTTTTGTCTATTTTGAACATTTATTTAAAAATGGATGCCTCAGAAAGGTGAAATGCCTGTGTATTGGCGTGTGCGGTATTGGTTTATGACTGTTTCATCTCAGTGGGGTATCAATACCCCCATCAGCTTATCCCACCGTTTATGACCTGATAACGGAAGTTGGCTGACCATATTGATTTTTGTACAATTTTAGAGATTTTATTAATTACAGTATTTGAATGTTGATGATTGTGATATACATGTATATTCGACTTTCAAATAACATATCATTGCCTTTAGCCGTTTTCAGCCAAACGTTAATATCAGAGACAAATCGAGGCCTTGGCGTGAAACGGTTGTAACTAAAAACCTATTTTAAAAACATTGGTTAAGGGTCAATTTTGACCCTTTTGTAAACAATGCCAATTTAGGTGCCATTGCACAGAACGAGCAATGGCACCTAATTTTCCATTGTTTACCAAGACAAATGATTTAACGCTTATAAAGACTTTATGGCGAGGTAATTCACCTTGGTAAAAAAAATACCAATTTTAGTTACAACCGTTTCACGCCAAGCCCTCGAAATGCATGTATTTCAGCATTCAGAACGAATAACCAAATATAAACATTATTATGAAAGATAACGAATAAAGTTATTGTATAAGAATGCAATTTCTTAATTACATGGCTTCTTTAATGCTTATGTGCGTTTGAACTTATCTAAATTTGGCTGATAATAATGTATAAGTAATGTAAGACTACTTGACTGGCTATCAACCTTTTATCATCGGCATATAATTGCCTTTGGCCATTTACAGCCAAACTTTAAAAGCAAAGACAACATCATAATCATAGAGAATTACAGAATAAGTATAAATTAACATATACATTTAGAAAGAAATAACATCGATAAACATTATAATGAAAGAGAACATACTTATATAGTTATGGAATATAAGAATATAATTTCTTAATTCCATGGCTTCTTTATGTATTTATCTTAATAATTATTGTGTTTAACATTATTCGTTTAAACATATCTTAATTTGGCTGATAATAATCAGGGACGTAGATCTTATCTACGTTCCTGTAATTATGTATAAGAAATGAAATGGCACTTGACTGGTATCAACCTTTTATTATAAAATATTGTTACTTCTGATAATTCGAAGTTGTTGGAAGATAAATGAATATATAAATTGCAGTCTGTCATTTAAAATGCCGAATATAGATATAAAAATAATACTGCAAAAGATATTTTCTCTTTGTAAACGCGCATTAAAAGTTAAGAAAATACAGCAGTACTAATTTTAGACGAAGCCTTAAATAAACAAATATCAAATCAAAATATTTACTCTTCGAGAATAAATCGAGACTGAGAACATAATAAAACAGAACTTTGTATGACCCCCATACATTACTCTAGCTTATCTGATATAATAAAGTCAAGCGAACGACAGCTACAGATGACTGGTAAACTATGTTATGTAAACGCGAGTATTGCTCGGAGATAGTGCTCGCTCGATAGCCTGATAAGCCCTAAAGTTGGCAATGAGTTGAGCCATCCATGTGTTTCCTGACTTTCTCACATCAGTACTCCACACAATAGTTTTTACAAGCAACTGTCTGCTTTTCCACATTAGACTGTTATCCCATTCATGGAAGACGAGCAATACTTGTTTCATTTATCTTTATCAACTATTGGCCTAGCTTGGGTTCGAACTCACAACCCATGGATTGACCGCCACCGACTGAGCTACCGGGGCGTGGCAGGAAAAGCTCAGTGTTGTGACATCTCCGTGGAGGTTATCCATTCGTCTCCCTCAGTTCTCTAGAACATTTTACGACTAGGAAACATGAGACTTTTCTAGTATTCAATGCCTCTTGGAATCTTGTATTCAAGTAAATGACATTGGCCAACGCATTGGTAACATGCATGTGGTTTCGATTCGTAATGCCAACCCAACAAACCTAAGCACAGAGGAAGGAAAGCCATGGCTACCATTTTTAACGCCTTTAGTATGACACGGTCGGGGATTGATACTTTGCCCTTGCGCTCTACGACTCATTTATAATTGGGATTTAAGTACAAATGAACCTGTGTATATCAACACCTATTGCGGGCAATGACATTCCCTGCCTCGACTAGGTGATGCCCTAGAGAGATATTTTAAAATCGATTGCTAGACAATATCTCATATATCTCACATCACCATTGGAGTCTACTCTCCGATCTGGCGTAACAACTGGCGAGTAAACTAGTCTTTTCGCCATAAAATATAATAGTATTACTCAATCAAACCAAAGGCTTTGAGAACCCGCAACATAGGGTGTTATGGTCAATTATGATCGATTATTTTCTAACATGCGTACATTTGGGAATGACGTTCAGCCACAACACACCCCTTGAGAGTCTTGTGCTAGCTTTGATACAAGCTGCATACTGTATACGCAACAAGCACATAACAACATGTTCTTGCAGCATGTAGCTACCCCTTTATGCCATACTGCTGGATAGTTATAGAATTTCTATACCATGATATCAATAGAACTGAAGTGAGATGCCCGGGGGTTATTGATAAACGGAATGATGCACCAATACATCCATTGGAATATTGCAATTTCTCCTGTTTTCATATTTTGTCCACAAAAGTGGTCTTAGTGTAAGACATCGTCTGTATGTGGGAATGTTTAACTTGTTACAATGGGTCAAAACCCGGCTTTATAACAATTCTTAATAGGAACGCGTTTCTGAAGTAGAAGTATATTACTTATAATATTATTAGATTTAACCATTTCCATTGAAAAGACGCACCTCCAGCAAACGGCATCTGAAAACATTGTGGCAAACGAATCTTTGCCACAATAAGTTAAACTCTAGTCAGTTATCATAATTTCATGTTTTGATAGAATTGCGATAGCATGGCTACCATAGTGTCAGGAGAAGTTTTGAAGTCACGTAATGTAAATGACTGAGAACACCAAATTCAGTACGCCAACAATATAGTGCAAACAAAAGTATTAACTGAATGACGATTGCAAACAAAAGCAAAAGTCAAATAAGTAATAATGAAATCATTTATTCTCGGTAACCAAATAAAATTACAATTCTTTGAATGTGTAATTATCATATTTATGTGTAAAAAGGATAAAGATATCACTACATTGCCTGAACAAATTACCCTTTGTAAATTGTAACCCTTTGTTGCCTCTAGTAACAGAAATAGTTGAGCATCATAATATTTCCAATTGAAGATGCATTTGCAGACAACTTTTGAAAAAAGCATTGCTCATGAAGATCAATTTCTCGTTTTTCCACAATGTTTTCTATGCTATTTTGAATATTCAGAAAAATATTGTGGCAAACGAAGAAATTGCGCGGTATATTTATTTTCTACGAAATACTTGCTGCGGTATCAGAGAGGGTGGGTGTAAGTGCTTGTCTGCAGATTTCAAGATAATTTAGCAGAACTGTTCATTGTTCAGTGACCCTCTACATATTTTTAAGAAACCAGGTGGCATCTGGAAGGGGGAAATTGAACTGTTTTGCTTCAAATGACATCTCACTTGACAAAAAAACAACTTTCGGCGGTCGTTTTCTTAATTATGCTCAAATATATATGTAGAACTGTTGTGTGTGCGGTATCAGAAAGGGAGTAGAATGCACAATATTTAAAAACATTCTTCGCTAAATCTGCTTTTCCGATTCCAAGATTATTTAGAAGAAATCTTCCTTCACTGATTCTCTACGAAACATATTCAAACCATATTGATTGGTTGAAAAAAGGGCATTAATCCTAATCCAATGGGCAAATTTCAACAACACTTCATAGGAATTATCCTTTTGTGGTCCTCTTTCAAATTTGTTCAAATATATAAATTATAAACACATCTGTTGTTGCTTTTGCAGCAGGAAGGGTGTACAATGCCTAAACTGTAATATTCTTCTTCTCTGAATCCAAGATAATTAAGCACAATTGTTCCTTGAGTGACCCTCTACAAGATTTGCTTAAGCTGCATTGATTAGTTGAAAAACATGGAAGCCAGACGGCATCAGAAATGGGTGACCCTCTACCTAATTTGTTCAAGCCATATTGATTGGTTTGAAAAGACAGCTGGCATGCTGCATCAGAAAATGGGTAAAATGAACTTTTAGCTTTACACAAAATCTCCTCCTAAACCATTAGACTGATATTAACCAAACGTCACTTTGGTGGTCCTCTTACAAACTGTTAACATATTTGATATCATTATACATGTCCTTTATTAATAAGTTTCTTTTACATTTTAGCAGTTTCCTTCACGCGCTTGATTGAATTTTCTCCGATATTAGCAGTTACACATATGCTTCTTAGCTATTACTCAGGTGATCGATTCAGGGCCACGCTTGACCTATGTTTTGGAGATGCAATTTTTTTTGTACATTATTACATTGATTTTGGTCTAGGCATTTTTATATTAATGTGTTCGTTTTATACATATTTTCTGTCAAAATAGAAGGTTGCAATCAATTTCGTTGAAGTAAAGTATAATAGTGGAGATGAACAACAAGAAATCATTCAAAACACAACTGTTTTGGTAGATTACACGTCTAAGTTTACTGTAATCATTGTAACCATTAATTCATTGCATTAATAGATTGGTTACTCTAAATATATCAGTTGGTTCAGTAAAGTCAATAAATAAAAAGGCACTGTACTTTCGTGAATGCTCATAGTGGGATTTCAATAAAGATATTGGGAAATATCATCATTAAAAAGTACCATGTAGACCGAATGACATATTATGAGTTGGTGTCAATTCAAGACCAACACGAATTTATTATCTTGGAAATATTTCATTCTGGCCTGATGCATCAATACTTATCTGTCATGATGCGGATTTTGTTAAGATTTCTATATGCACATCTGTATCTCCTCTTAACCGATCGAAATTTTACCTTCAGTACTTTAAGTACTTTGATTTATTAAGTGTTTCCATATATTTACGTGGATATTTTCAAAGTCGTCTGAAGGTTGTAAACAGGAAATAGTTCAACTTAAAATCTTAATGGTTCTCAAACTCGTTAGTCTAAAACGATTCCAGCTGTTAACGCAGAAGACAATTGCATTTTGTATAACGTGTTTTTTCCCTTTCCCTCATATAAACGCTTTCGGACGCCTCTGCAGCAGACGGCCTTTTGAAAACATAGTGACAAAAGAAGAAATTGCACAAAACGTGCAATTTCTCCTTTTGCCACCATGTCATGTTTTCCACTTTTAGTCATAGGTTATCCATTCATTTATGGAGATTTTCTATGTTTTGACAAAATACGTTCAAAGTCGTCTGCTGCAGAATTGTCGTATGAGGGAATGGGTTAATGTGCTCTATCGTGCTTTAGGTAATTGCAAATCGATGCAAGTATCAAGTTGTCCATCAAGTAGTACTTGCCACAAGTTTACAGTGTAATCTAAAAGGGAATACACATGTCAAAGCAGTGAATTCTTAGAATCTCAAGCCTTTCCCACATACAATGAATTTGCATCAAACGACTTCGAAAACATCCACGTAAAAACATGGGCTGTCTCTAAAAATCAAAGAGTAAATATTGAAAACAATTGAAAACAATGCGGCGAAAGGAACAATTTCTCAAATTAAGCAATTTCTTCTTAACTCTTTCAGCGCCAAAGGCAATATTGAGGTTTTTGCTAACAATACAGATTCAGGTGAGTCAGCTCGTAACGAGCTGTCTCACCTGGAATCAGCATTGTTTGCCTTTTAGTTATCAAAATAGTCCAAACTGTAATTACATGAGAAATGAAGACGCCCGATTTTGAACATGGAAGAGTCTACTTTAAACAATTCGGCGCTGAAGGAGTTAAGCCATACTGTTTTCAAAAGATGTCCGCAGCAGATGCGTCTAAATGTATCTATAAGGTGGAAAAGGTTTACTAATACGAACACGCCCATTTATATTGTCATAACATTTCAGCCAACATAATAGGATTCAAAGGAAAAATAGACGATGTCGAAATTGGAGTACATTTTTCATAAAAACCTAAGGCGTGAATAAAAAAAATAATAATCATAAATAGAAGCACCAGTATTAGTAGTTGCATAGTCGAATAGTGAAGATTCTGGTAAGGCTAGGTGGATGTGAACATGTGTTGATCGGTGTGTTTTTCTCAGTGCACCATAACAACCATTTTATGGGGGTAATATCATGCAGGTATAATTTAAATCAATAAACGATGTGAAACAGAAATGTATGTGTCTGGTTTCTAACATCTAGGTATCAGATATCGAAAGAGAGAGAGAGAGAGCGAGAGAGAGAGAGACACACACACACACACACACACACACACACACACACACACACACACAACAAGAGCCGTTCCACGAGAAAACCAACAGTGTGGACTCTGCGTAAGGTATCGACCCCAGGTCAGCCTAAGCATACCTCGCAAGATTTTCTGTTTCGTGAATCATTTGTCTATACCTCCATCCCCCTGATACAGAACGTGTCGGCCCGGATTAGCCTGCACGGAATGCGAAGGCTGATCTGTGTCGATACATTTTATTATTACGCAGAGTCCATAATGTTGGTTTTCTCGTGGAACGGCTCATATACATTAGACGCGTCAAGCAATTCGGAGGAGTGTTACGTGCTACGAAGCCACAGACACGTCATTGCACACCCGTACGTACAGTCTCTAATTTAGTCCTCACCGTTCCTTCTGTATGTCATAGATCAAGAGTCTTTGATTTCTAGAGACAGAACATTTAATTATGCTTATATTTTTAACCCTTTCCCTCATATAGACGCTTTCTGACGCGTCTGCAGCAGACGGCTTTTTGAAAATATAGTGACAAAAAGAAGAAATTGCACAAAACGTGCAATTTCTCCTTTTGACACAATGTTTTCCACTTTTTGTCATAGGTTATCCATTCAATTATGGAGATTTTCTATGTTTTGACAAAATATGTTCAAAGTCGTCTGCTTCAGAATTGTCGTATGAGGGAAAGGGTTAAGACAATTCATGTGATGATTACAGAGGTACTAAGGTACAGAGGCATCCTTGTCGAGTATCTCACTTATTGCGCCTAAGCCGAGTCCTGGTAACTCAGTCGGTAGCGACGCGGGCTGTCAATCCAAGAATAATGAACTCTGATGCAACTTTTGACCAAAAAGCTAGAGGTAGTATTCTCACTATTCTTTACGTCAATGTAACATTTAACCCTTTCCCTCATATCGACGCTTTCTGACGCCTCTGCAGCAGACAGCTTTTTGAATACATAGTGACAAAAAGAAGAAATTGCTCAAAACGAGCAATTTCTCCTTTTGACACAATGTTTTCCACTTTTTGTCATAGGTTATCCATTCAATTAGGGAGATTTTCTATGTTTTGACAACATATGTTCAAAGTCGTCTGCTGCAGAATTGTCGTATGAGGGAAAGGGGTAAACAAATCTTCTAAAAACACAGGACAATGGGGGATTTACAGAAGAAATATATCTTCTCATATCTCTGAGAACACTACTTACCAAGAACTTTAAATTCTGACAGCCCCTTAACACTTTCCCTCAAACAGACTCTTTTGACAAAATATGTTCAAAGTCGTCTGCTGCAGAATTGTCATATGAGGGAAAGGGTTAATTGTGTCAACCCGGAAAGTCGACACAATTCAAAAAGCCATTAGACGACGAGGCTCATCCTTTATTTTGCTTGTAGACATGATTGATTAGTTTGAATTTAAACTCTGTTTAATCAGTTTTAACGGCGGTCAGTTCACAAACCCATGTGTTTCCTAGGTTTCTCACACCAGTACACCACATAACAGCATTTCCAAGCAACTGGCTGCTTTTCCACGTTATTTGTTAGCCCTTTTAGTTAAAGATACGTGTCGCATTGACTTTTGTCATTCTTCGATAAGAATGATGACCGACCTGGGCATCGAATTATCAACTCTTGGATTGACAGCCCGCGTCGCAACCGCCTGAACTACCGGGGCTCGGCCTAAGCGCCTTTAGTTAGATTATCTGTTGGAATGCCTTTGTACCTTAGTGGTCTAACCATGACGTGAATGTTCGAAATATATATCAGCCGTTCCACAAGAAAACCAACATTATGGACTCTGCGTAATGTATCGACCAGATCAGCCTGCGCAATCCGCGCAGGCTAATCCGGGCCGACACATTCCGTCTTACGGGGATAACAATGTTGTAGAGTAATTATTCCTGAAACATAAAATTCACAGGAGGTGAAAAGTGTCTGTACGGATTAGCCTGTGCCTCATGCTTAGGCTGATCCGGGTCGATACTTTACGCTGAGTCCATAATATTGATTTTTTTTTTTCTTGGAACGGCTCATTTATATATACACATAATTAAAGGATCTGTCTTTAAAAACAATACAAATCTCTGATCAGTCTGTAAGAGTGCACTTGCTTATTAATGTCCAATAATTTTTCCCGTGTCGTGACTACTTATTAATAATACTTCATTCGCCAGCTCGATAATGGAAGAGATGCTCTCGTTGGAGGAGGAAAAATGGCATTGCTAATCGATTGGCTTAGGCGGTACCAAAGTAAGAGCTGATATATTTATTTGGACTGATAAATGAAAGACTAACACACTCCAAGGAGAGACAGATCTTAGATAGATGTGTTTTCGTGCCTCTTATTTGTATGAATAGGATTAGAGGTTTGTTTTGATGTGGTTAATTATTTGATATTTTTGAGAAAACGAATGGAGTATATAAATTTCTGCCTGCAAGCGTCGCTCCACGATAATAACGTGATGCATTTCGCGCGTAATCATATTATGATATGGTTCTGCATTGTTCGTTAATTAGTCACTGACGTTTTTGGAGAGACTTTTAACAATACGTATGCGCTTTATTAAGAGCACAGACAGTTCTGTTCTACACACGTAAAGGTTGGATGCTCTAGTATGTTGTTTTAATTAAACGTGTAGGATAGATACAGTTGTAATTCCATATTCACGTAAGTTTGTGACAGATTGTGTTTGGGCATCAGGATTATTTGTAGAAGGTAAGCATGTATTAAACCTTATTTATTTTTTAAATTACACATCTTGGAAAACTTCATTCTACCTTGATACATGTATATACGTGACGATACTGTCTCTTCACACATTTATTTTTAGTAAGTGAGTGGGAGACAAGATCATATTGTGATATGGTTCTTCATTGTTCGTTAATTAGTCACTGAAGTTTTGGAGAGACTTTTAACAATACGTATGCGCTTTTATTAAGAGCACAGACAGTTCTGTTCTACACACTCTTGAGCACCCACCATAGTATGTTGTTTTGAACGTGTAGGATAGATACAGTTGTAATTCCATATTCACGTAAGTTTGTGACAGATAGATTGTGTTTGGGCATCAGGATTATTTGTTAGAAGGTAAGCATGTATTAAACCTTATTTATTTTTTAAATAGCACATCTTGGAAAACTTCATTCTACCTTGATACATGTATGTATATACATGACGATAATGTCTCTTCACACATTTATCTTTAGTAAGTGATTGGGAGACAACATCTATATTTAGATTCGACCACATGGGCTTAACAATTTATATTCAGAAAACCATATTTAGATTTAGATTCCCTGGTAAAACCTTTTTTCGGAGCTAGAATATGCTTGGGTCAATCAAGGTGACCTAGATTGTTATATGTGAAAATTAACACATATTACTCACAACATGTGACGAATACCTTTGACTGAAAAAAAAGGCTCAAAATGGCTTGATATAAACAAGAATTCGGGAGATTGATTTTCGAATATACGGGTTAACGATGGTTGTAAATATAATGATCTAGGAATCCGCTGTGGTCGAGTGGTTTGCGTCGGTGATTTCGAAACCGGGTGTCCCGGGTTCGATCCCTAGTCGCGGAACTACGGTCATGGTGGAGTGCCCTTGGGCAAGGCACATTTTCTAGCCTAGTACTGGTTTGTTTACCCAGGGATCATGAATAAGTGAAATGTCGCCGTGATATAACTGAAATATTGTTGAAAGCGGCGTAAAACACCAATAAATAAATATAAAATAAATAAATATAATGATCTACCCAAGTCGACAACGGGTGTAAATAATCTTGAATTTTTTCATAGTTGTGACGCATTACCCAGTTCAACTTCTCCTGGCTCGGTTTAATCCAAATCATTTAGACTTTCGGTTTTCGGTTTCTCGATTTATCATCTGTCATTTTTTGGTCGCATATGCAGGATAATAACAAAATGAAGAATGAGCATAGGCGATGTCTGTTTTTGAAGGACTAGGCTGGGCTCAAACACCTTGATCTACGAAAAGGAAATATTCGTGTTGTTTTTTTACAAAATATTATAGTATTATCAACCTGTACATGATACAATTAAATACAAGTCTTGTGCACATATGCATATTGGTTTAACCTTTTCCCTCATACGCCAATTCTGCAGCAGACGACTTTAAACGTATTTTGTCCGAAAATAGAAAATCTCCTTAATTGAATGGATAACCTATGACTAAAAGTGGAAAACATTGTGGCAAAAGGAGAAATTGCACGTTTTGTGCAATTTCTTTTTTTGTCACTATGTTTTCAAAAAGCCGTCTGCTGTAGAGGCGTCAGAAAGCGTCTATATGAGGGAAAGGGTTAAGAGTTTAAGCTTATTTTGTTATAGTTTGATACTATGATAAAATATGTCTTTGTAATACACAGTGTGCAAGGTCGGACTTTTACAATATATAGATACTTTATTAAGAGCCACTCAGATCAGACGAAGGCTCGAAGCAGAAAATATTCAGAGTGATGCTTGTATGTTTAAACTTATTTATTTTAAATCGATTGCGAAACAAGCTTTAAGCTTATATTAATCACGCTCGATGTCTGCTTCCTGGATACTTAACCAGTACTCGCGCCGATTGTGTGGAAAAATCCCAAAGTCAGGACCCGCTCACGGGACTCGAACCAGGGACCTTTGATGTGAGAGGCCGACGCTCTACCCCTGCACCACTGTCTTCTGCTTGTATGTTAAAGAGTGCATTGTGTTTTACGCCATTTTCAACAAGTATTCAATATCAGTATCAGAGCGATTCTTTGTTAGGCTTCTAGTACTCCTGGTCCATGTTTCCTGATACCAGCGAGTTAGTCCCCACAAACTCAAAAAGGATTGGGAAATCCGTTACTTCTATAGTTTAAGTATGAAGTAATGAGATATGTTAGAACATATTAAATTAATGGGGGTTGCTACTAGAAACAGGAATTCGTCAGGATAAGGTTTCACGGGAAATCGGACACCAAACTAAACGGGAACACTGACTCGTTAACTATTGAAATAAAATTCATATTATGACAGGTGCGAGTATCGAGTAGATCTTTGTGATGTGGCTTGTAACGACTGTTGCACTCTGGGATACAAAGGAAACACCCGCGTAATAATAAAAAAAGAGTATGCTGATTTGAAAACATTATGGCACAAGGAGAAATAGCACATATTGATCAAGTTCTCCTTTTGCCACACTATTTTCATGTAAGTCGTCTGCTGTAGATGCGTCAGAGTGCGTCTGTACCAAAGGTATAATGGGTCACTTGTACTGCTTTGCTAGCTTTCGTATCGACGTGGTAGATCAAAAGGTCCAAGGTTCAAGCCCTGGTTAGGTCGGAACTTTTATGACTGTTACAATATCACAGGGAGAGAAACACACGCAGTCAGTCCGAGACTCGAACTCGGGACCTCTCACTTTCAGGGCGAATACTACATAACGATTGAGCTAACCGGGACGCTTACATGTACCGTCTCCAATTGTGTACAAGTTCGAACCGCGTCACGTCTACAAGTGGTCGAACTAAAGTCCAACCTGTGCTTAAAGACCACCAAATAGAAGAGAACAATCAATCTGGTCTTCGATAACAGGTTGTTTTTAATTGCAGGGTCATTTATGTAGAAAAATAAACTAACCGGGACGCTTACCTGTACCCTCTCCAATTGTGTACAAGTTCGAACCGCGACACGTCTACAAGTGGTCGAACTAAAGTCCAACCTGTGCTTAAAGACCACCAAATAGAAGAGAACAAACAATCTGGTCTACATGTTGGAATGGGTCTAACTAAAGGGATGTAAAGTTCAACCTTAGTTTAAAGACCACCAAATAGAAGAGAACAAGCAATCTGGTCTTCGATCACAGGTTGTCTTTAATTGCAGGGTCATTTATGTAGAAAAATAGTAATTGGGTAACTAAAATTGTGGTTGCTATAAACAGGGAATTGCTTAAATGGTCGAGTTTTTAGCACAGGTTTGACTGTATATAAGAGCCGTCAAAACCAGTATTATCGAATCTGCGTAATGTATCGACACATATCTGTCTGTGTATTCCGCGCAAACTGATCCGGGCCGACACATTCCGCCTCAGGGGGATAGTGGCATAGAGTAATGATTCCTGAAACAGAAAATCCCCAGGAAGCGAAAAGTGTCTATCCGGGTAAGCCTGTGCGGCATACTTATGCTGATCCGGGTCGATACTTTCTTAACGCAGAGTCCACGATGTTGATTTTGTCGTGGAACGGCTCATATATACACATAATTAAAGGTTCTGTCTGTAAAAATAAAAGAATCTGATCAGTGTGTAAGAGTGCACTTGCTGATTAATGTCCAATAATTTTTCCCGTGTCGTGTCTTACTTATTAATTATACTTCATTCGCCAGCTCGATAACGGAAGAGATTCTCTCGTTGGAGGAGGGAAAATGGCATTGCTAATCGATTGGCTTAGACGGTACCAAAGTAAGAGCTGATATATTTATTTGGACTGATAAATGAAAGACTAACACACTCCAAGGAGAGACAGATCGTAGATAGATGTGTTTTCATGCCTCTTATGTGTATGAATAGGATTAGAGGTTTGTTTTGATGTGGTTAATTATTTGATATTTTTTGAGAAAACGAATGGAGTATATAAATTTCTGCCTGTAAGCGTCGCTCCACGATAATAACGTGATGCATTTCGCGCGTAATCATATTGTGATATGGTTCTGCATTGTTCGTTAATTAGTCACGGAAGTATTGGAGAGACTTTTTACAATACGTATGCGCTTTATTAAGAGCACAGACAGTTTTGTTCTACACACGTAAAGTTGGATGCTCTTGAGCACCCACCATAGTATGTTGTTTTAATTAAACGTGTAGCATAGATACAGTTGTAATTCCATGTTCACGTAAGTTTGTGACAGATTGTGTTTGGGCATCAGGATTATTTGTAGAAGGTAAGCATGTATTAAACCTTATCTTTTTTTTTAAATTACACATCTGGAAAACTTCGATCTACCTTGATACATATGTATATCCATGACGATAATGTCTCTTCACACATTTATTTTTAGTAAGTGATTGGGAGACAACATCTATATTTAGATTCGACCACATGGGCTTAACAATTTATATTCAGAAAACCATATTTAGATTTAGATTCCCTGGTAAAACCTTTTTTCGGAGCTAGAATATGCTTGGGTCAATCAAGGTGACTTAGATTGTTATATGTGAAAATTAGCACATATTACTCACAACATGTGACGAATACCTTTGACTGAAAAAAAAAGGCTCAAAATGGCTTGATATAAACAAGAATTCGGGAGATTGATTTTCGAATATACGGGTTAACGATGGTTGTAAATATAATGATCTAGGAATCCGCTGTGGTCGAGTGGTTAGCGTCGGGGATTTCGAAACCGGGTGTCCCGGGTTCGATCCCTAGTCGCGGAACTACGGTCATGGTGGAGTGCCCTTGGGCAAGGCACATTTTCTAGCCTAGTACTGGTTTGTTTACCCAGGGATCATGAATAAGTGAAATGTCGCCGTGATATAACTGAAATATTGTTGAAAGCGGCGTAAAACACCAATAAATAAATATAAAATAAATAAATATAATGATCTACCCAAGTCGACAACGGGTGTAAATAATCTTGAATTTTTTCATAGTTGTGACGCATTACCCAGTTCAACTTCTCCTGGCTCGGTTTAATCCAAATCATTTAGACTTTCGGTTTTCGGTTTCTCGATTTATCATCTGTCATTTTTTGGTCGCATATGCAGGATAATAACAAAATGAAGAATGAGCATAGGCGATGTCTGTTTTTGAAGGACTAGGCTGGGCTCAAACACCTTGATCTACGAAAAGGAAATATTCGTGTTGTTTTTTTACAAAATATTATAGTATTATCAACCTGTACATGATACAATTAAATACAAGTCTTGTGCACATATGCATATTGGTTTAACCTTTTCCCTCATACGCCAATTCTGCAGCAGACGACTTTAAACGTATTTTGTCCGAAAATAGAAAATCTCCTTAATTGAATTGATAACCTATGACTAAAAGTGGAAAACATTGTGGCAAAAGGAGAAATTGCACGTTTTGTGCAATTTCTTTTTTTGTCACTATGTTTTCAAAAAGCCGTCTGCTGTAGAGGCGTCAGAAAGCGTCTATATGAGGGAAAGGGTTAAGAGTTTAAGCTTATTTTGTCATATTTTGATACTATGATAAAATATGTCTTTGTAATACACAGTGTGCAAGGTCGGACTTTTACAATATATAGATACTTTATTAAGAGCCCTCAAATCAGACGAAGGCTCGAAGCAGAAAATCTTCAGTGATGCTTGTATGTTAAAGAGTGCATTTTGTTTTACGCCATTTTCAACAAGTATTCAATATCAGTATCAGGGCGATTCTTTGTTAGGCTTCTAGTACTCCTGGTCCATGTTTCCTGATACCAGCGAGTTAGTCCCCACACACTCAAAAAGGATTGGGAAATCCGTTACTTCTATAGTTTAAGTATGAAGTAATGAGATATGTTAGAACATATTGAATTAATGGGGGTTGCTACTAGAAACAGGAATTCGTCAGGATAAGGTTTCACGGGAAATCGGACACCAAACTAAACGGGAACACTGACTCGTTAACTATTGAAATAAAATTCATATTATGACAGGTGCGAGTATCGAGTAGATCTTTGTGATGTGGCTTGTAACGCCTGTTGCACTCTGGGATACAAAGGAAACACCCGCGTAATAATAAAAAAAGAGTATGCTGATTTGAAAACATTATGGCACAAGGAGAAATAGCACATATTGATCAAGTTCTCCTTTTGCCACACTATTTTCATGTAAGTCGTCTGCTGTAGATGCGTCAGAGTGCGTCTGTACCAAAGGTATAATGGGTCACTTGTACTTTACTAGCTTTCGTATCGACGTGGTAGATCAAAAGGTCCAAGGTTCAAGCCCTGGTTAGGTCGGAACTTTTATGACTGTTACAATATCACAGGGAGAGAAACACACGCAGTCAGTCCGAGACTCGAACTCGGGACCTCTCACTTTCAGGGCGAATACTACATAACGATTGAGCTAACCGGGACGCTTACATGTACCGTCTCCAAGTGTGTACAAGTTCGAACCGCGACACGTCTACAAGTGGTCGAACTAAAGTCCAACCTGTGCTTAAAGACCACTAAATAGAAGAGAACAATCAATCTGGTCTTCGATCACAGGTTATTTTTAATTGCAGGGTCATTTATGTAGAAAAATAAACTAATCGGGACGCTTACCTGTACCCTCTCCAATTGTGTACAAGTTCGAACCGCGACACGTCTACAAGTGGTCGAACTAAAGTCCAACCTGTGCTTAAAGACCACCAAATAGAAAAGAACAAACAATCTGGTCTACAAGTTGGAATGGGTCTAACTAAAGGGATGTAAAGTTCAACCTTAGTTTAAAGACCACCAAATAGAAGAGAACAAGCAATCTGGTCTTCGATCACAGGTTGTCTTTAATTTCAGGGTCATTTATGTAGAAAAATAGTAATTGGGTAACTAAAATTGTGGTTGCTATAAACAGGGAATTGCTTAAACGGTCGGGTTTTTAGCACAGGTTTGACTGTATATAAGAGCCGTCAAAACCAATATTATGGAATCTGCGTAATGTATCGACACATATCTGTCTGTGTAGTCCGCGCAGACTGATCCGGACCGACACATTCCGTCTCAGGGGGATAGTGGCACAGAGTAATGATTCCTGAAACAGAAAATCCCCAGGAGGCGAAAAGTGTCTATCCGGATAAGCCTGTGCGGCATGCTTATGCTGATTTGGGTCGATACTTTACGCAGAGTCCACAATGTTGCTTTTCTCGCGGGACGGCCCTCAACCCTTTCCCTCATATAGACGCTTTCTGACGCCTCTGCAGCAGACGGCTTTTTGAAAACATAGTGACAAAAAGAAGAAATTGCACAAAACGTGCAATTTCTCATTTTGCCACAATGTTTTCCACTTTTCATCATAGGTTATCCATTCACTTATGGAGATTTTCTATTTTTTGACAAAATACGTTCAAAGTCGTCTGCTGCAGAATTGCCGTATGAGGGAAAGGGGTTAACTAGGAGCCGGGTCTCATTGGATAGTGGTCTGGTCAGTTTATAGTCAGTTACTCTGGTTCTTAACAGTCTGCCAACCAATAGTCCGAGAACAACAATAGTAGTCATAACGATAGCTGCTCGCCAAATGGCATTAATGCCGAGCGCGAGGGTAAACAACGCCAAACAACAACAACAACAACAACAACAACTTAACCGTTTCCCACATACAACATACCTTGACTTTATCAACGGTAGTAATGGCTGCCCTCCTTGGCAAACATGGTTGTGGGGTTAGCATTACGACTGGCTGACTGGTGCCAGGAGAAATCTACCAGTAGTACTGGTAACCTACCCAGGAAAAATAGTTTTGTTTGTTTGTTTTATTGGGGTTTTACGCCGCTTTCAACATTTTTTTTAGTTATATCACAGCGACAGTTCACTTGTTCATGATTCCTGGTCAAACAAACCAGTACTAGGCTAGAAAATGTGCCTTGCCCAAGGGCACTCCACCAGGACCGTCGTGCCGCGACTGGGGATCGAACCCGGGACACCTGGTTTCTAATCCCCGACGCTAACCACTCGACCACGGCGGATTCCGAAAAATAGTTAAAGGTGGCGCAAAACACACGCCAAACAATAATACAATATACCAGCTGACGAGTTTGTAAACAATCTAGCCACAATTACCATAAACAAAAGTATAATAATGCAATACATTTGAAAACATTGTGGCATTTGTTACAACATTTTCAAGAGTGATCTGCTGCAAAGGCGTCAAACAATGCAACTTCAAGGGGGGGGGGGGGGGGGGGGGGGATTAATGTCTCTGAAGGCGCCGTAAAACCCAAAACAATCAATACTACAACAAACCTGCAGCATACGAGGTTGAAACCCTTTTAGACAAAACAATTTTTAAATCAAAGCGCCAATGGCACTGTAGTGGCGATCGTATGGAAAATCCTTCAAAGTAACAAGGAGTATATCGGTGTAGGGCGCTCTGGTGCGGGTAAATTTGAGAATGTATCAACCCTGCATCTTTTGACAGTAGAATAATGTTAGTTTGCCAGAATGTTGTCTTGGCGATTTTTTAGTTACGTTCTGAAACTGGTCATGATGTGTTCAAAATTAGGCCATTCCAAATTCATGAAAAATCTAGTTGGTACTCGATAGACTACCGTTTTAGATCATTAGAATGGCTATTTGTGATCTAAACTGTTCGGGTAATCACATGTTCATCACCAGGTCGCTAGGCCATATCAGAGACATATAAACATATATATGTGTTTATATGTCTCTGGCCATATTAAGATAAACTATTGTGTACACTTTAGAAATGACAAAATTATCAAGAAAGGAGAGAAAACAGTATCCTTTAGTTTGGTGTTTGTTTCAATGATGTCCGATATTAAACAGGTCTGTTCAATTTAGTCCCTTCACATTGCATGATTGAGGGTTGTCAGAGACATAAACACAGTGTATTTATATGTCTCTGAGATTGTTAAACTGCTTCGAAAAATTTGAGTGCAATAACAAACACAAAACATGCACAAAAGCACAATTTCACTATTTGCCAAACTGTTCAATTTATAAAAATATAGGCATATATTATAATGCTCGATCTCCAAACTAAATTAGGCTACACTTTCAGTATTGATTGCTAATTGACTCTAGAACGTGCAGACGTGTATACATAACGTGTGTACACACTGACATCGTGTGTCCTTTAAACCTTTGTAAACCAGTCTTATCATTTAGACGCTTTCATATATTTAAACAACTACAAAATAAAGCGTTTATAATATTGAGATTAAGAACACTAGTTACGCGAGCTATTTATAGAACCTTTTGGAATTTCCAGATTTGAGTATCATCACAGTTATTTGCAAGGCAGATAGAACGCGCAATGATATTTATTATCAGCCCAATCATGACGAAGATAATATTATCATATTTTAACTCTATGTAGATAATGTCTCGATAAAACTCAAATATTAGTAACAATCCGGTACCAAAGTAGCACTGACATAATTATTATTAATCGCGTCTCTGCATCAATGATGGAACTATAACGGATGTGAGTAAATTAGTTTGCAGTAAGGAAAATAAATATCAACCGATTATTCAAAACAGACTATGTAAATAGTTTTTGTTGTTGTTGTTTCTGTTAGCATTGTGGCGATTGTCAAACCAATCGCCACAAAAACCATCATAAACGAAAGCATTATAATGTTATTACATTTGGAAACATTGTGGAATGTGTTAAAAGTTTTCAAAGGTCACATGTTGCAGAGAGGTCAAAAACTTCGACTTCAAGGGGAAAATGAGCCGTTCCGTGAGAAAACCAACAGAATCACCTCTGCGTAATGTAACGCCCCAGATCAGCCTGCGCATTTCGGGCCGACACATTCCGTTGCAGGGAGAAAGCGGTATAGAGTAATGATTCCTGAAACAGAAAATCCACAGGATACGAAAATTGTCTGTCCGGATTAGCCTACGCGGTATGCTTTGGCTGATCTGAGTCGATACTTTACGCAGAGTTCACAATGTTGGTTTTCTCGCGGGATGGCTCAAATGTTTAACAGGGTTCCAGGATGCTTGTAACACTATTACATAAGGTTGTTTAATGTATATTTTGGTCCAGAAGAAAAGTTATTTTTTCAACGAAAGTATTGTTTGAAAAGGGTAATATTTATCGAAAATTGGATCTCTTTTCTATGTTGAAAGGAGTTCCGCGACCTGGTCATGTGATCAATTTATTTTATCGGAAAATAAACGCAATTCCTTTTAGTTACATGATAATTTGTAAACCAATTAAATCAAGCGATTCACAGTGCATTTGAACCAATATCAATTATCGAGCAATGAAGGTCCTGATCCGTCTACACGAAGGGGCGTGCTATTCAGGATCTTCGCTCGTTGCAATGACCACAAGAAGAAATGAGTAGATATATTTATTTTGTAATATATCCTTTCCCTCCTACGACAATTGTGCAGCAGACGACTTTGAACATATTTTGTCAGAAAATAGAAAATCTCTTTAATGGAATGGATAACCTACGACTTAAGTTGGAAAACATTGTGGCAAAAGGAGAAATTGCTCGTTTTGAGCAATTTCTTCTTTTGTCACTATGTTTTCAAAAGGCCGTCTGCTGCAGAGGTGTCAGAAAGCATCCGTATGAGGGAAAGGGCCACCGGTCCATTTATAATGAGTACAAAATTTACAGAATATTTACAAACACATACAAGAATGACGTCAATTGATGATTCCCAGAATAGATAAAAACATGTGTGACTTATCGTGTATCATTACCTGATTTGAAATCCTTATAACATTATATGACATTTCTCGGGGGATTTTTTATACATAGTGTTTTAGTTCAGCTATTATTTCGTAAATAGAGGATATTACATGAGTGGTCATTCAATACGACATTTTATTAAACGAGTTTAATACAATTTTATATTGAATGACCAAGAATGTTATATTCTATTTATATCATAAATTCCAATTCGACGATTATTAGCGCAAAATATATATAACTTCGATATATAGCGCGGTCATTTTCAATGCTTTTCATTATGACGTTACGTAGCATTGTTATTACACTAGTTGAATACGCAATTTATACAATGGCTTTAATATATCTATAGGTACTACCTATTTACGAAAAAAACGCAAGATAATTATAAACAAAAATTAAAGAGCATACTTTGGCCATAAAAAAGGATTTATAAGTAATTGACTAGACAATAATAATGTTAATGTCATGTTTCGTGCATTATCAAAAATATTTGCAATTCGTATTGCTGTCGTCTATTATTACGAACAGAAAATAATAAAGTAAAGACTTTCAGAACATCAAGGAATACATTTATAATGAACGAGGTTAAAACATGATGGCCAAGATGATCCTAAATCGATCACCTGCATTATGGTAAAGAAGCAAAAAGATCAGCTCTTTGCTGATGCCACCTGGCAACTGCCTTTTTCAACCAGTCAATATGACTGGAACAAATGATGTAAGGGGTCACATTTCTGCTTAACCCTTTCCCTATTAGAGACGGTTTCTGAGGCCTTTGCAACAGACGATTTAGGGAAAGATTGTCGCTAAAAGAACAATTGCTCCTTATGAGAAAGTTATCCTTTTGCCACAATGTTTGATAAATAGCTCATGTATAGGAATTTGGGGTATTTCATGTTGATACCACTTTTTTGCGGGAAACGACGTCGCTCCATTGACGTTACGCCAAGATGAAGTGTTACGGAAATGACGTCACGTCCTTCTTTGGCTACGATACAGTCAACATTTAGGTTCAGGCGTAGAAGTCTAATGCTGTCGTTTTTTTGACGAACGGGAAAACATATTTCTTACAGAGTTCCATTTATTTTTAATGTTAATTCCCCTAAAACACAGCACTTTAATAAATATCGATTTAAAAAAAAAAATATTAAAAAGACGACAATAATTTAAAAAATCCGTGTTTTTCGTGTCATTTTATACATACCCAAAATATCGATTTAAAAAAAAATATTAAAAAGACGACAATAATTTTTTTTCAATCCGTGTTTCTCGGCTCATTTTATACATACCCAAAATGGCGGCCCCCATGGATTTGGCCAGTTTCATTTCAGAAAGCTTCATGGGTTATTGAAAAAAAAAAAAAAAAAAAAAAAAAATCTCACACCTGTTAACTATAAGCGAAAAAACCCATTCATGGTTTTTTTTCGTAATATATCTATAGGTGCTACCTATTTACGAAAAAACGCAAGATAATTATAAACAAAAATTAAAGAGCATACTTTGGCCATAAAAAAGGATATATAAGTAATTGACTAGACAATAATAATGTTAATGTCATGTTTCGTGCATTATCAAAAAATATTTGGAATTCGTATTGCTGTCGTCTATTATTACGAACAGAAAATAATAAAGTAAAGACTTTCAGAAAATCAAGGAATACATTTATAATGAACGAGGTTAAAACATGATGGCCAAGATGATCCTTAATCGATCACCTGCATTATGGTAAAGAAGCAAAAAGATCAGCTCTTTGCTGATGCCACCTGGCAACTGCCTTTTTCAACCAGTCAATATGACTGGAACAAATGATGTAAGGGGTCACATTTCTGCTAAACTCTTTCCCTATTAGAGACGGTTTCTGAGGCATTTGCAACAGACGATTTAGGGAAAGATTGTCGCTAAAAGAACAATTGCTCCTTATGAGAAAGTTATCCTTTTGCCACAATGTTTGATAAATAGCTCATGTATAGGAATTTGGGGTATTTCATGTTGATACCACTTTTTTGCGGGAAACGACGTCGCTCCATTGACGTTACGCCAAGATGAAGTGTTACGGAAATGACGTCACGTCCTTCTTTGGCTACGATACAGTCAACATTTAGGTTCAGGCGTAGAAGTCTAATGCTGTCGTTTTTTTGACGAACGGGAAAACATATTTCTTACAGAGTTCCATTTATTTTTAACTTTTCGTACAAATGTCAATTCCCCCAAAACACAGCACTTTAATAAATATCGATTTAAAAAAAAATATATTAAAAAGACGACAATAATTTAAAAAATCCGTGTTTTTCGTGTCATTTTATACATACCCAAAATATCGATTTAAAAAAAAATATTAAAAAGACGACAATAATTTTTTTTCAATCCGTGTTTCTTGGCTCATTTTATACATACCCAAAATGGCGACCCCCATGGATTTGGCCAGTTTCATTTCAGAAAGCTTCATGGGTTATTGAAAAAAAAAAAAAAAAAAAAAATCTCACACCTGTTAACTATAAGCGAAAAAACCCATTCATGGTTTTTTTTCGTATTACACTCCCGGTGACGTCATTTATGATATAAAACCATTTACTCCATAAAGACGCATTTTGACGCCCATGCTGCAGACGTCGTTTGAAAACATTGTGACAAATGAGAAATTGGAGAGATTTTCCATATCTTCTACTGCAGACTTTGTTGTATACACGTGGGAAGGGGTTGAACCCTTTCCCTCATACGACAATTCTGCAGCAGACGACTTGGATCATATTTTGTCCAAAAACAGAAAATCTCTATAATTGAATGGATAACCTATGACTAAAAGTGTGGAAAACATTGTGGCAAAAGGAGAAATTGCTCGATTTGAGCAATTTCTTCTTTTGTCACTATGTTTTCAAAGAGGGAAAGGGTTAAACACCAATACAGACTGCTTTATTTGCAAATATGTACATTGAGAAAACTACATGTACTATATGTTATGTTGATCCGGCTCTACAATGTCTTATTTGGTTTTCTGTGAACGCTGTTCGTATTCGTCGACGAACGATTTAAACTACTGGTTTCACGGGAGAAGCTTATAAAGGTTTATCCTAAGTCTGTCTGTCTGTGTCTGTCTGTCTGTATGTCTGTCTGTCTTGTCTGTCTGTCTGTCTGTCTGTCTGTCTGTCTGTCTGTCTATCTGTCTTTCATTCTATCTTTCATTCTATCTGAAAACTTGGAAAGTGCGATAAAACGGAAATTGTCAAAGCTAGATTCATGAAGCTTAATATGTGCCTGAAGTACAATGAAGAGATTAATAATGAAGTTTCTGTTTGCTTAACACTTATCCACCAACAACTAATCCGCCGGAGACGATTTTAAAATATTCTAGGCAATAACATGGAAATAATATCTCCAAGTTAAAGTATAAATTAATGAAAATGTTTGAAAATATTGTGGCAAATGGAAATATGTTTCATTATGAATAACTTTTCCTTTTTGCCACAGTGTTTTCAAAGGTCGTCTGCTGCTAGGGCTTCTGAAAGTATCCGTATGCGGGGGGAAGAGTGAAATGTGAATGTCAAGTAGGAATATTGAAAGGG